>CM077163.1:223082879-223230735 GCA_039583875.1 Platanthera guangdongensis | reverse complement strand
TTAATGTTTAGTTTGCGAATAACAATAATTTTTGTGAATAATAATTTTAAGTATCTTTAAATCTACGAATAGTAATAATCTGCGAATAATCATTTTCGGTCTATGGATAACAATCCCCTATATATATTTATCATATATTTTTGCCTATAATTTTAATTAATCATTATAATTGCATCAAAAAAGTTTGTTTGAAAATTAAAGGAAAAAATTAGGCATTTTGTTTAATGCCTCCGACAAAATTATTTATATGAAAGTGCTACTAATCTCAAGTTTCAAAAATAGACAGGTGTATGTTAGAGTAGTCCTACAAATTTATCAAGTCTATAGCAGTCTCCACATAATTCTAGCAGTCCCAATGAGTAGAATATAAATGATGCAAATTTATAAGTATATAATAAAACATTTTATTAGTAATATTATTATAATTATTGTTATTTTATTATCGTCATAAAATGTATGTTTGGCATGACAACAGTTATGATTATCACCAAGAAAAAAAAAACTATTTTTGAAAATAAAAGTGGATGAAATTCCTTACGTGAGGTCGGGCACTCGCAAATCTACGATATAAGAGATAACCTCTGCTCTACCAATACAGGAGAGTTTAGTAACTAAAGCAAAATATTTTGAAGTGAACAAAAGAGTGCTCATAATATTATGACAAGTCCTGAATATGCCAGTAAAATGGCCACAACAACCTCCTCTTTTGTACTTGCTTCATCATTTGTCACGTATGCGATGTTCGAAGAATAAGGCTTCATTTTGGGGAACTTATTTTAACCAATCAAGCGGTTACGGACGCATGAACCGGACCTTTTCATGTAGTCGTAACCACTTGACCGGTGAAAATAAGTCCCCCAAACAGAGCCTAAATGCGGCAACAATAAGAAAAATTACGACTGATTTCAATAACAGATCAATCTATAGCCGAGTCGTGAGCATTCATTCAAGAGCATCTCAGCTATGACAATCATTAATACAAGTAAAGGTTGTAGAGTTCATATACAATCGTTAATTTAGGTGATTGTTATTAGTACTGTAGTTTTGGCTAGCCGCACCGCACTTTCTCCTAATTTTTGACGTCTTTTGGAAATACGTCTTGTACATGCATTTTTAGGAAAAGTGTTCAACACGAAAGTTGTAGATCTCGACGAGATCTCATGTGATCTACAACTTTCGTGTTGAACACTTTTCCTAAAAATACATGTACATGACGTATTTTCAAAAGACGTAAAACCTAGGGGTATTTCCAAAATACACCTTGTACATGCATTGTTAGGAAAGCTGTTCAACACAAGTTGTAAATCTCGTCGAGATCTACAACTTTCGTGTTGAATATTTTTCCTAAAAATGAATGTACAAGGCGTATTTCCAAAAGACGCGAAAAATTATGAGAAAGTACGGTACGACTGGACAAAACTGCGATGCTAATAACAATCACCTTAATTTAAGCTATAACTAAAAGTATTGTTATATTACATGAACTGAGATGGAGAATGAAGCAAATAATAAAATCAGAATCTGATATTTATATTTATATAGGAACGCTAATTATATATAATATAGACCTAGATTTAGGGCTTGTTTGGCAGGGCTGATCCGCCTGGTCGCATGGAAGACACTACATGGTTGCGACTGCATGTCGTTTGGCGGGACTGTGGCAGGGATCGACCCCTCCATGGGAAATCCGTGAATGTCTCGCGGATTTTCACCGCGCGGAGGAGACCGCTCTCAAATTCCCTCCGCGGAAATCCGTTGTGCCAAACTAGCCCTTGGGCTATAGTATTGTTGTGGGCCGCTCGACGCTCTGTTAGTCCGGTCGAATTGAACTGTCTCAGCTCGAGAGCGAGTCGAGCGTGCAAACAGTTAAGTTAGATGACTACCAAGAAGGTTTTATCGTGAAAAGACACCGAAAATGTGAAAAAACCACGAGGTTGTATCGGCGCTAGCCAAATTTCATTATGTCTTGGTGTGTTACAAATTAGAGTAGACAAATCGTCTCTCATTACAGTAGTAGTAGTAGTAGTAGAAGAAGAAGAAGAATACGCGATTTTGAGAGTGACAGAGCACCACTCGAAAAGTTAAGTATTTGGTGGAGGAAGAAGCGAGGCGCTCAAGTCGACTCTTAAGGAAAGTGAGACCTTCACGTCGTCTCTGAGAGGGATCTTCGAAGGTGATGAAGATCTTTGAGTTCCAAAGGAGATCTTTGAGTCTCAAAGGAGATCTTCAAGCACCGAAAAAAAACTTTGAAGGATTTCATCGAAGGAGCTCTCTCGGGCGTTAAAGGCAATATGTCTTCAAATGAGCGTTTTGGGCTACTTTTATAGCTTTGGTCAGGGGTAGCTTGGTATCTTTGTCGTTGTAACCGCCGTAACCACCTAACGGACGAATCACATTCGTCGATCTGGAGCACACAGATCGTCATTTTTTTGGATATGATCATTTTACCCCGCGAGCAGTTTGGGCAGTTCGGGCAGCTTCTGGCATTTTTATTGGCGTCATTGATGGCAAAGAACGCTACCTGCAATATCAGAAGTTAAGAAGGTTAGTTGTTGCGCGCTCTGTAAGCGCGGACGTGTTCTAAGCGCGCGGTGAGCGTGGAAGCATTCAGAGCGCGCAGTGAGGCGAAGGTGTTCTTAGCGCGCAGTGAGCGCGGAAGCGCTCAGGGCGTGAAATGAACGCAGAGGTGTTCTAAGCACGTTGTGAGTGCGGAAGCGTTCAGAGCGCAGTGAGTGAGTAGGCGCTGTGAGCGCGCCTTAAGCGCAGAAGCGTTCAGAGCGCGTAGTGAGCGTGAAGGTGTTCTGAGTGCGCAGTGAGCTCTGAGGCGTTATGTGCACGCCGCGAGAGCGATGACGTAGGGAGCGCATCGTGAGCTTGGGTTGCGAGCTTAGAGGCGTTCAACGCGCGTCGTGAACGAAGGGGTGCTCGGCGCGCGTCGCGTGTGTGAGCTTAGGGAGTGCAGACCTGGCTGCGCCGGAAGGGAGTGCAAACCTAGCCGCGTCAGAAGGGAGAGCAGCCCAGGTCACCTTGAAGAGGTGGTGCGGGGCAGGTTGCACCGGCCGCACCCCGAGGGAGGGGGTGCGGCTTGGTCGTACCCCAACAGGGGGTGCGGCTTGGCGGAACCCCAACAAGGGGGTGAGGCTTGGTCGCACCCCATCTGGGGAGTGCGGCTTGGACGCACCCCCAACAGGGGGATGCACCCCCAAGAGGGGTGCGACTTGGCCGCACCCTGGTAGAGGGCCACAACCAAATAGGGGTGCGTCTTGGCCGCACCCCATGGAGGGTGCGGCTTGCCGTACCCCAAGGGAGGGGATGCGCTTGGCCGCACCCCTAAGGGGGGTCGTGGCAGTTTACCCCACTTCCTTCATGGTGGGGTTGACTTTGAGCTCACCTCCTCCACCACTTGCACTCCTATTAGTGGAGTCCTTTGATAAAGGCACTCCCCCCCCCCCCCCACCCCAAATCTCTATAAATTGATGGGCACATATCAAGTATCAAGTATGTAATTGATTATTCTCAAAATTATAAATGCACTTGCTTTGTTGCTTAGAGAGAAGAGTGTAATGATTTGAATGTTTGAAACTTGTGATAATTATTAGTGTGTATATGATTGTTATTGTACAAGATTGGTGGAAACCTTGCATATACTTCTTGAATAATGAAATACAAGTACGAGTACAAATATATAGAGAGAGAGAGAGAGAAAGAATCATATAAAAAGGATGTGGGACTAAACAAAGGGATCAAGAGGGTAATAAACAGGCCTCACAATTGGGCTTTTACATGTGTTTCTCTAATATTCTCTAACACTCCCCCCGCAAACTGGAGCATACAAGGCGTAAGCACCAAGCTTGGACACGAATTGATAATACATTTGTCGTGGTAATGCCTTGATGAGAACGTCAGCAACTTGCCCAGAAGCAGGAACATGCTCTAGCTCTAACTTTTTCAATTGAACCTTTTCCGGAACGAAGTGACAGTCAACTTCAATGTGTTTGGTCCGCTCATTGAACACAAGATTCTTTGCAATATGGATCACACCCTGACTGTCGCAAAACAAAGTTGTTGGTGAGGATAGAGTGACCCCCAAATCACCCAGAAAACTCTCAAGTCAGGTAAGTTCTGATACAACGGCTGTCATTGCACGGTACTCAGCTTCAGCAAACGAGCGAGCAACCACAGATTGTTTCTTGCTACGCCAGGTGATAAGGTTCCCTCCAAAGTAGGTAGAGAAACCTGTACTGGAACGTCGATCATCAATGGATCCTGCATAGTCCGCATCTGAATATGCAATAAGAGATAGAGAGAAAGATGGCTTATAAACAAGCCCTTGTCCATGAGTTGTCTTCAAATATCTGAGGATGCGTTCAACTGCCTGAAGATGAGATATTCGAGGAGCATGCATAAACCGGCTGACCACTCCAACAACAAAAGAGATATCAGGTCTTATAACTGTCAGATATATCAGTTTTTCTACAAGACGTCGATAGTACTCAGGATTCGTAAGCAAAGAATCAGAGTAAGACTCATGAGCACATAACTTGTGATTGACATTCATTGGGGTTTCCACGGGTTTGCACCCTGAGTAGCCTGTATCTTGAAGAAGGTCAAGGCAGTACTTTCGTTGTGAAAGGACAAGACCATCAGGTCTTCTTGCAATCTCAAGTCCAAGGAAGTACCGAAGAGTCCCCAGATCTTTTGTTTGGAAAACGGAGTTTAAGTGTTGTTCCATGTGTTGTATCCATGTGGAGTCATCACCAGTAATCAAAATATCATTTGCGTAGCCCAGGAGAATGACAGTCTCAGTTGATTAATGACGAGTGAAAAGAGAGAAGTCAGCCAAGCTCCTCTTGAATCCAATTTCGCGAACGGCCTTACTAAATTTGTCAAACTAAGCTCCGGGAGACTGTTTGAGACCATAGATAGATTTCCGGAGATGACACACACGAGACTCCCCTGTGATCTCAAACCCGGGAGGTTGGTTCATGTAGACCGTTTCGAGAAGATTATCGTTCAGAAATGCATTTTTGATATCCAGCTGATGGAGGGGCCAGTTGTGATGAAAACTAAGGATATCAGGACCCGAATAGAGTTTAACTTGGTGACGGGGGAGAAAGTTTTATCATAATCAAGACTTTGTTGTTGTGTGAACCCTCGAGCCACAAGCCGGGCTTTGAGACGTTCAACTGTCCCGTCCGAAGCATGTTTGACTGCAAAAACCTACTTGCAACTGAAACAGGATGTCCCGGAGGAAGTGGGACCAGATCTCAAGTATGGTTGGACCAAAGGGCTGTCATTTCTTCATCCATAGCCGCACGCCATCCTGGGCGAAGAAGAGACTCTTGCACAAAGTTAGGTATAGAGATGGAGGATGAAGAGAGAGCAAACTTGAGAAGTGGTGGAGAGAGGCGATGCAGAGATACATAGTTTGTCAGTGGATGAGCGGTAGACGTTGATGTTGGACCGTCAATCCGCGAGATAACACTGGTAGAAGGTAGTTGTTGTAGGACTCCAGATGTTGGTTTACGACGAGTGTATACATGAAAAGGTGGTTTATATGGAACTGATGTCGGGAGCGGAGTGGGAAGGAGGGGCGGTAGAGAAGACATGATGGGAATGGTAGGACGAGGTATGGGTGGGAAGGGAGGAAGACCTGAAGGTGAAGCATGAAATGGTTGGTTTTCAAGAAATGTGACATCGGCTGAGAAGACCACTTTGTCGATAGTGTGAGAGTAACACACATAGCTTTTTTGAGTCCGAAAGTATCCCACAAACATACACTTGCTGGCACGAAGGGCAAACTTATCCGAAGGGGGACCAAGATTGTGGACGTAACAAGTACATCCAAACACACGAGGCGTGAGAGTAAACGAGGATTGTGAAGGAAACAGGAGACTAGACGGAATGGCAAAGTCGAGCATGGAGGAGGGCATGCGATTGATGAGGTGACATGTTGTGGACACAGTGAAGTTCCAGTATAGCATGGGTACCTGCATTTAAATCATGAGTGACCGAGCGACATCAAAAGGATGATGATTCTTTCGCTCGCTCGCTCCGTTCTGTTGAGACGTATACACACACGATGTTTGATGAATGATATCAAACTCAGTGCATAAATTAGTGAAAGTCCGACAGTGCATTCTCGAGCGTTATCAGTACGAATGATTTTCACGGGTGAGGAGAACTGAATACGTATTTCCGTAATAAATGCGCGAAAGATAGTGGTCAATTCAGCACGATCGCGAAGTAAGTACAATCAGGTCAACCGAGAGAAATCATCAATAAAGGTGACAAAGTAGCGATAACCAAAAAAACAAGGGGTTTTATATAGACCTCAAATATCATAATGTGCTAAAGATAAAGGAGTAATACTCCGAATACAAGTATGATGTAAAGAAGTACGATGTTGTTTGTCAAAGATACAAGACTCACAAGTAAACTAATGAAGGGAGACATTCGGAAGAGATAGTTTGGAGGGGAGCATGCCCAAGATGGTGATGTCAGTCGACAAAGGAAATAACGGAGAAAGCAGAAGGTTGGACATCCAGGAGGTAGAGCTCGTTAGACAGCCGACCTTTACCAATGACATTTTGCGTTTGTCGATCTTGTACAACAAAGGTAGAAGGTGAGAAAGTAACATAACAATTCAAATCATGTGCAAGGCGGCTAATAGAGAGCAGATTAAAGGGTGATCCCAGAATATGAAGGACCAAAGTCAGAGAGTAGGTGTGAGAGATATATCAGCAGCGCCGGACACCGGGGTGGTATCACCATTGGCCACAATGATGAACTTGGGATGGCCAGTAAACAAGTATTGAGGAGGTCGTTGCGAAGTAATATGATGTGTGGCGCCTGAATCCATAATCCAGTGAGAGCTCTGGGAGAGACAAGATATACCTTCATTGGAAATGGACATAATGGATCCAGACGAGCGAGTAATGACCGCTTGGAGATGTCGGAGCTAGGTGCGTAGAGCATTGATGTCATCACGAGTGGAAGAGTCAGAATCCTATGCGGGAGAAGTGGGGTTTCAACAGTAGCAGAGGCAGCTATATGTGGAGGCAAACCATGTTTGCGATAGCTGGTGGCATCAAGGTGACCATCCCGACCGCAATACATGCATTTCAAAAAAGACCTTCCAGTACGTCCCCATCACCGAGACGTGTGACGAGCCCCTCGGGCTGACGAACCCCGAGCCGAAGGAACATGTGTAGGTTGCTAAAGAAGAGCCGGAGAGAGTCACAGGAGCATCCAGGGGCGGTATCACTCTCAGAAGCATAGAGCAAAGATCTGATAAAGGAGTGATAGATGAGGAGAGAATCTGACCCCGAACGTTGTGCAGATGAGAAGAAACGCGGGTCATCATCATTGCAATCCCGACTGCTTCTTTCTGAGCATGTTGGGTAACCAAATCTGTGGAAGGAGGCTGGTGTTGTATCCAGTCCTCAACAAGGGTCTTGGCTTTGACAACAAAAAAAATCATATCACTTGGTGCTCAGGGATCAAGATTTTGAAGATCCGAGATGATGTCGAACAAGTGTTGAAGGTTGTTCTACCCATAATAGGAGTGTAGTTCCTACCACATTGTCTTTGTCGTTGCATGATACATAGTCATCTGGTATGGCTCGGTGTTCCTTGAGTTGAGAAGTCATGACTGTACCCGACCATCATCACGAAGCCACTCGTGGGTGGGTCAGTAGGAGAAACATGTCAAATGATGGGTTTGTAAGACTGGCGAACAAAGTTACCCATCCACAAAGTTCCGCTTCCCGCTAGGAGTGTTCATAGTTCCGGGAGTACGGGCTGGCAGAGTGGAACATTGTCTTGGATAGATTAGCCGAAGAGAAGCCGCGCTGAAAAGAGGAGAGGATAGCGGGCACCGTTGCGGTTAGAGAAGATAGAGAACCGTAGAAAACTCGGAGAAAACCACAGCGACAAGAGACAACCGCAGTCGGAGGTAGGACTGAAGAGAGAAGCGCTCGGCAAGCAACGCGGCGGTTAGAGAAAGGGGCGGAGGGCCAACGGGTAGAGAACAAGCTGTGTTAGGGAGAACCTAGCGGCTAGAGCGAACAACAGCAAAAGACCCGGATAGACTGAGAAGTCATAAGAGAAACCGCGCGACAAAAGACTAGATAAGCGACAAGCTGCCGAACAGTGGCAAGAGGAGAAAAAGAATCTAGATCACAGAAAAAAAAAAGAAACCTCACGTCTAACGGCTCGTCACAACAGCGGCTAGGAGAGCACAAGGGCGGCTTGCAAGACCGGCAGGAGAGCAGAGAGTATATAAAAAAGGCAGGGCATGGAGGGAGAAGAGGTGGAGGCCACGGGATTTGGAGGAAGAGGAAGAAGCGGTTAGGAGATTTCTAGCCGCAAGGAGTGGTTGAAATAAAACAGACCGCGCCCCGCGCGAGAAGAGAAGGTCGGTCGGTTAGAAAAATGCTAGCCGCAAGGAGCGACCAATTAGCTCTGATACCATGTAGAAGATTGGTGGAAACCTTGCATATACTTCTTGAATAATGAAATACAAGTACGAGTACAAATATATAGGAGAGGAGAGAAAGAATAATATATAAAGGATGTGGGACTAAACAAAGGACCAAGTGGGCCAATAAACGGGCCTCACATTTGGGCTTTGACATGTGTTTCTCTAATATTCTCTAACAGTTATGTTAATCACTTTACATTGCAGATAGAGGATAAACTCAAATCCTGTTACGATAAACTCATCATTATATTATCTGTGATAATTAATTAGTGACCCTGACTTGCGGCTATAATCACAACAGAGCTTCAATCTGCACCGGCAGTTATCAAAACCTTTGCAAAGAGTTTTGCTCCGGTGGATATCCCTCGCACTTCCTGCTGCAGTTTGAAACAGCAGCGCTGAGATTAGCCAGAGTTAGCCCAAAAACAACTGCAGCATGCCTTTTTTTATAGTGATTACCGACCTACAATGAAAAAAATGTTATCCACACGATTTAATGAATATATTTGTCAGTAATGCAGCACTCAAATTTTTAAATAAAACTTCTTCGGAATTAGACTTCTGCGTCATATGTATATGTTGATAAATTATTTTGAAATTCAAAACTATTTTTTTTGGGTGATGTTATATACAGATCATTTGTGGCTATGTGCAGTCCATAGGAATCTATGAATCCATATAGGTCTTGGCCTGCACATAACCATTATGAAATTACGCGGCCTGCACATAGCCGAAATCGGCCTACATATTGTTATTGCCTTTTTTTGGTCAGCAGAAAGCCTGCAAGACGCTAGGATGAATCTAGAACATATGTGAGAAGCAATAGAATACCTAGGAGAAATTTTAATGTGTACACGCACCTTAACATTAAATCATTCAAATGTGCAGGAGTAGGTTCAGGAAAATCAATGCGAGGAACCAGAACTGGCTTTTTGACAACCAGAGCTCTGTTTGGGACGGCGGTGGTGGTGGGAAAAGTTATATTCCAACCAGTATCTCTGTTCTGAAGGCGTTTGATTCCTCGATAGTGAGTACAATTGTAGCGATCCCGTTAGGCTGGGCGCGATTTCGTAAGGGAGTTAGAGCCGGGACGGGCTGGTGGAGGGGTGGTGGAGAGAAGAATGGCCAGGGGGAAGGGCCCGAGAAGAGGGTGAGGGAAGACGGGGAGCAGAATTAGAAGAACATAATTTCTTATTATCAAATTGCTTACCGCTTACACCAAGAAACTAGGCTTATATAAAGCCTCTGGCCATAGCCGTTACACAGGAAAAGGAAAATGCAATGTTAAATAAATAAAAAACATAATTATGGAAAATGCCTAACGGTCCTCTTCCTGATATCACGCGGAGAGGCTGGCACCGGTAACTGTGCCCATTGACCGGTCAATGACGTGCTCTGGTTTCCATACATTGCCGCCCCTTTTAAGAACGTTGTCCTCAGCGTTCATTTCTATCTATGTCTGTCTTCGAGGAGGGGAAATGAGATTTCCGGGAAAACTGGTGCTGCTTTGCCTGAGACCGTGATGTTGTGCTGAAATCCTGAAGTAGTTGCCACTGCTGCTCTAGCATCAGTTGAAATAGTTGAGAAGGCAGTGGTCATGACGGGCACGGACAATATTGGCTGAGTTTGATAGGTGTAACTCGCTATTTCTGTTGTGGGGCTGAAAGTGTGCGATAAAGCACTCCCTGTTTCTTCACTTTTGTGTTGGATCAGGTTGTAGTCTGGTATTGCTCTGAGTTTTAGCATGGTTTTCTGCTGTTTTCCATGAGTCGTACGAGGTTTATGCCTTCCCCAAGCATCTGCGAGCTCGTCTTTTTATATATTTGTGTGTTCGTGCTTTTTTTGGGTGTTCGCTTCTTTGTGTTTTTCCAGTGCAGCGTGTCGATATTAACTCCTGTTGCCATTTGTTGTTGAATCGTTGTCTGGATCTGTGGGTTATCGTCAAGGTCAGAGATATCTTCCCACGTACTGTCGGAAAGAGGCAACCTGTGTCATTGTATGAGTGCCTGGGTAATCTCATGTCCTTGCCGCATGATTCGGCGATTGCTGATGATGGTCATTGGTTGGTGTAGAGGGCTGTTCTCCCAGCTGAGCTCTGGGAGTTCAGTGACTTGTATGTTTGGGTCTCCTTCATGTGGTTTTAACATTGATGCGTGGAACACTGGGTGTATTTTTGATGATGGCGGGAGGAGCAGGCGATATGCCGTTTCCCCAATGACCTCTGTCACCTGATAGGGCCCATAGTACTTCAGTCCTAGTTTCCTCCCTTGCGGTCATCGCATGGTTAATTGTCGGTATGGGTGCAATTTGAGCAGAACTCAGTCCCCTTTTTCTAATTTGAGATCCTTTTTTTATCCGCCTGGCTTTTCATGCGCTGCTGCGATTTTGCCAAGTTCTCTTTAAGGTTGTGGAGTATATTTTCTCTTGTTTGTAGTGTTTCCTCCACGGCTTCATTGCTGGTGCTACCTGCACATATATTGAACAAACCAGGGGGTGGTCGACCAAACATGACCTCAAAGGGAGTCATGTTGGTTGAGGAGTTATATGAGGTATTATAATGGTATTCAGCAAGATTTAAATAGAGAGACCATTTGTTTAGAATGTCATGAGAAAAAACTCGTAAATATTGTTCTACGCACCTGTTAACCCTTTCTGTTAGGCCGTCGGTTTGAGGGTGATAAGCTAAGCTATATTTTAGTAGGGTCCCTTGAAGTTTAAAAAGTTCAACCCAAAAATTGCTCAAAAAGATCGTGTCCCTGTCTGTGATTATAGATTCAGGTAGTCCATGTATTTTGCCAACGCAGTTCCAGAATTCGTTTGCTACCGTGGGTCCTGTCATGGGATGTTTAAGAGGGGCAAAGTGTGCCGCTTTGGAGAACCTATCAACTACTACTAGTATGATAGTGAAGCCCTTGGAGTTGGGTAGACTTGTGATGAAGTCCATTGTGATGTCTGTCCACAATTTGAGGAGTTGGTAAAGGTTGTAAGAGCCCATAAGGCGCATGGTTTATGGCCTTTGCTTTCTGGCAGATGTCACGCTGTTTGATAAACCTGGCGACTTACTCCTTCATATTATGCCAAAAAAATTGTGTTTTGATCCTATATATGGTGCCTTTAATTCCCGAGTGCCCTCCTACAAGACTAGAATGGGCTTCTAGAATGATCTTGTGTTTGATATCTGAGTTGTGGGGTATATATATCTTGTGTTTATATGTGATGAAATTGCCCCTCTTTCCAAATTCTGGATAGGTCTGTGGTTCCAGTAGAAGTTTCTGCACAAAGTCATCACGTTCGTAGTCATTTTCTAATCCCTTGAGTAAAGATGAGATCGGTTTGGTGATTTTGGTGAGGCTCAGTAGGGTTGTGCATTCAGGAATTTCTGGTAACCTAGATAGGGTGTCTGCTTGGTTATTCTTGCCTGTCCTATACTGAATGACAAATCGTATCCGAGTAGTTTGGATAAAAAAACCTGTTTTTCTGGTGTTTGTATTTGCTGGGTTAGCAAGTGGTGTAAACTCTGATGATCAGTCGGGATGGTGAATTGATGACCCAGTAAATACTGTCGCCATTTCGATACTGCGGCTGTCACCGCATAGAGCTCTCGGATATATGTTGATTTTTTTTGCATCAGGGGTGACAGTTTCTTGCTGTAATAAGCTATGGTGCCTGTGCGTTGCTTTAGTACTGCGCCAATACCGGTGCCGGATGCGTCCGTCTCTAGTATAAATGATTCGTTAAAGTTTGGCAGTGTGAGAATTGGGTAAGACGCTAGTTTCTCTTTGAGCTGGTCAAAAGCTCCTTGGGTTTTTATGTTCCAAGGAAATGAGTTTTTCTTTAGCAATTCGGTCAATGGGAAAGCGATTTTGGCGTAGTCTCTTATGAATTATCTATAATAACCAGTCAACCCTAAGAAAGCTCTAATGTGTTTCTGATTTGTAGGTAGCGGGAACTGTTCAATGGATAATATATTGTTTTTATTTGGGCTGACCATTCCGTCTTGAATATTGTGTCCTAAAAACTCTATCTTGGTAGATAAAAAAGAGCACTTGGGTAGTTTAACGAATAATGTATGTTTCTCAAGTATTTTCAGAATTACTTCTAGGTGCTCCAAATGTTCTTTTTCGGTCGCACTATATATTAGGATATCATCGAAGAAAACTACAATGAATTTTCTAAGGAATGGCTGGAAGATGGAATTCATTAGTGCTTGAAAGGTGGATGGGGCATTTGATAATCCAAAGGGCATGACGAGGAACTCGTAGTGCCCTTGGTGGGTTCTGAATGCGGCTTTATGAATATCTATCGCATCCATCCTGATTTGGTGGTATCCGGATCGTAGATCCAATTTTGAAAAAAAACGGGCTAGCAACAACTCGTCTAGTAGCTCATCAATTGTTGGAATGAGGAATTTATCCTTGATAGTTATTTTATTAAGAGATCTGTAATCAACACAAAAACGCCACATTCCGTCCTTTTTTTTGACCAAGAGCATGGGTGAGCTAAAAATTGAGGTACTTGACCTGATGTGTCCGTTAGCGAGCATTTCAGCCACTAGCCTCTCAATTTCGTTTTTTTGATGGTACGGGTATCGGAAAGGCTTTAAATTTGGTGCGGTGGCATTGTCCGTTAAGTTGATCTTGTGATCTAGTTCTCTTGGTGGTGGCAATGAGCTAGGTTCCTTAAATATTTGTGCGAATGAATTAAGTAATTGCCTAAAATGTGTGGGTAGCTTACACCCAATGGATCCTAGTGTTTGTGAGGAGTTACTTGCTGGGTTATTTTTTGAGATTAATAGACACATTGCGGATGGTTTCACTGCAACCATTCGCATTAATTACGATGATGAGACTTGACTAGTCAGGGCTGTTTTGCGATGTCCTATCAGGGTCACTTGTCCTTCCATGCCGGCATAGGATAATGTGAGTTTATCATAGTCCATAGTGACTGGGCCTAATGTCTTAAGCCAACTTTGTCCTAATATAAGGTCAGTGTCTTCAATAACAAGGACGTATACGTGAACATGGTAGTGATTGGTTTGTATGAGCAGTGAGGTGTCTTTGCACTTGCCCTTGCAAGTTTCAGTTGACACGTTTCCCATAAACACTGGAAAGTTTTGGACAGCTAATATTAGGAGTTTTAAGAATTTGGCCATGCGTGGAGATATGAAATTGTGGGTGCTTCCACTATCTACAAATAGTTGTAGGGGATTGTTGTAGATATAGCCAGTCATTCGTAGACCATGATCAGGCAGGGTTCCTGAGAGGGTTTGTAAACAAATCATCGTGGCGTTGCATTCGTCTTCGGGTTGGAGGTCTGGTGTGCTGATGTCCTCTAGATCGTCCTCCTCCTCGGTCCCAACTAAATATAGTAATGCCCCTCTTCCTTTGCATTTATGCCCCGCATGGTATCGTTCGTCACAGTTGTAACATAACCCTTTATCCCTTTTAGCTTGAAGTTCGGCTGGTGTGAGTCTCTTAATTGGAGGGTATTTAGGTTTAAAGGTGTTCTGGGAAGCGCGATGTGCCTCACGA
Source organism: Platanthera guangdongensis (assembly GCA_039583875.1). NCBI lineage: Eukaryota > Viridiplantae > Streptophyta > Magnoliopsida > Asparagales > Orchidaceae > Platanthera > Platanthera guangdongensis. The sequence goes on along the minus strand of CM077163.1, from coordinate 223,216,719 downwards.
TTAATGGTTTGTGTGGTTTGAAAGTACCCGTGTCGTGTTTTATTATCTCGATTAAGTTGATCTTCATACATGCGTGCGATGGCGTACGCGAAGTGAATCTCAGTTGGTCTGGCCAATTGGGTAGGTCCCCGAATGTGTTCTTTGAGGCCAGAAACAAACATGTCGCAAATAAACTCAGGGTACAGTCCTGGTACCTTAGTTATTAGTTCTTCAAACTCTGTTTTGTAATTTTGTACCTTGCTGGTTTGTTGTAATTTGGTCAGTACTCCTGCCGGTTTAATGTATAACGTGGGTCCGAATCGTTTTTGAATGGCGTCGACAAATAAGGGGAATGTTAGCGCTGGGTGGTCCTTTAACGTGGCCTGATACCATTTGGAGGCTGGTTTATCTAGGTGAAATGATGCAATTAAAAGATAGTCTTGAGTCCTTATATCATTATATTCAAAGTATTGTCTTAACTCATATAGCCAATCCGTCGGATCGCCATCAGAAAAACGAGGACGGGAGACATCTAAATTTCCAGGTCGGTTAGAGACTACCTGGTTTTTGTTGCCGAGGGGAGCCGAGCCTAGTATTCCATTTGATCCTTGTGCTGGGAAAAGTTCTGGACTGCGGCGGGCGCTGTGTGCTTCTTCAATAATGGGGGGTGCAAGTTGATCTGGGTGGCTACCTTTCCCCATTGTTTTTTGTAGGTTTTCAAATTGTAACAGCATGTCCCGTCATAACGCCGCCATCTGATCAGCCATCTGGTCGGCCGAGTTTTCTTTGGTTTCCAAAATGTGGCGGGCCAGCATGTTCTCCTTTGTCTGAAGTTCGTGTGCAAATTGTTGTTGGAGTTGTTTTGTTTGTTGCGTCATCTCGGCGATCAGTCGTTGATGGATGTCTTCCAACTGCGCGGAATGGTTGGTCTGTTCGGCTTGAAGTGCCGCCTTGAATTCCGCAATGGAACGTAGTCCTTCGCCCATCTTGGTTCAACGGGATCAGGATAATCTCAACGAGAGCACCAAATGTAGCGATCCCGTTAGGCTGGGCGCGATTTCGTAAGGGAGTTAGAGCCGGGACAGGCTGGTGGAGGGGTGGTGGAGAGAAGAATGGTCAGGGGGAAGGGCCGGAGAAGAGGGTGAGGGGAGACGGGGAGGAGAATTAGAAGAACATAATTTCTTATTATCAAATTGCTTACCGCTTACACCAAGATACTAGGCTTATATAAAGCCTCTGGCCATAGCCGTTACACAGGAAAAGGAAAATGCAATGTTAAATGAAGAAAAAACATAATTATGGAAAATGCCTAACGGTCCTCTTACTGATATCACGCGGAGAGGCTGGCACCGGTAACTGTGCCCATTGACCAGTCAATGATGTGCTCCGGTTTCCTTACAACAATGATGGAGTCAAAAGGTGTTTTGGGAACTTTTTGGAAAGCATCGAACCCTCCCACTTTCAGAAAATTAAAATGAGATTTCCGTCCTGTAGGTCAACATCCTCCTACTGTTTTTCCTACCGTTGTTTTTCTGACAGCTCTAATCCCACCACTACTTTTCTAACGGACGCAGCCGTCCCAAATAGAGCAAAAATCAATGTGAGGATATCTCCTCCATTGCCATCATATGGAGTCTCTCAAGCTCAGTGTCTTCTGCATTTAGCATACACCATCTCCAATGATTTTGAGTTGTTATATGCTTGGACCTGCTATAAAATATAATACTCTTATCCAAATGTGTAGTAGCTCTATGATTGTCACATTGCCGAACAAATTAATCCGACTTAAATCTCAGATCTTTTTTTTTAAACCATAGTAACTCCTAGCAGTCTAGCACAACATCTGGGACCCTCTGTCTCGATTTAAATGGTCTTTGCTGCTCCAGACACTCCATGTGGAAGGTTGTGCACAGTAGGCTTCTTCAAATCAGCTATCATGAAGATATTTTTACTCCCAACAGCATATCATCCACACAGAGTGGAAGGATCACAAGTTCTCTTCCCCAAAGTATTTCGCAAGCATACAGTGCTCAACATAGTCTTAGCGCAGTACAGTCCGCAATAAATGATTCTAATTTTTATACCAGTGCTTTAGACCATACAAACGGTTCTTTAGTAAACAAAACAAATGACATTTGCCATTTTGTTAACCCTATGCCTGCTCGATGTATAACTACTCCAAGTCAGCATGGAGAACCAGATGCAAGGATGAGTTGTCGAGCCAAGAGTCCCAGAGTGCTAAAACAGTGTCACAGGGAAGAGATGACATCCTTGCATCTGTTTTAGGCCAAGAACATCCGGGCAAAGTTAGAGCTGGTGGCAAGTTTTCCACCATTACAAGTTTTTTCAAGAATGATAGGCGGAGCCAGAGAACATCAGTAGCTCGTATTGAAGATGTTGAAGTTATATTCCAAGAAAAATTGAGTCAGCAACAACAATTATACAACAAACAACAACAAGAGCAACAACAAGCGCATCAAGCCGAGATAAGTAGTATAAAGAATCAAATGGAACAACTTATGCGCATGTTTAGTGTTGGAGCTGGAACTGGAACTTCTCAATACATATCTCAGGCTTCTCAAGTATTATTATGTTTATATATTTATACTTTTATGAAATGTTATTCTCACTTTTTGTTGCGCGGCCGCGCAGGTAATAAATAATTTTTTTTGTTAATTTTTTTTCTCAGCCGGAGCATGAATCGGAGCATGAAACCAGGCCATATGAACCTGAGACATCACATGAACGTTTACCTTCTCCGGTATAATAACTTCACTTTTATGTAATCAAGGAATTCAATATTGATGTTCAAAATACTAATTCTTCTATTTTCACAGGCTATTAAGACTACAAATGACTTCAATGTTATGTTCTGGTATAATAACATTATTTTTCACTTTTATGTAATCAAGGAATTCAATATTGATGTTCAAAATACTAATTCTTCTATTTTCACAGGCTATTAAGACTACAAATGACTTCAATGTTATGTTACCCAGTTTCATAACTAGAATGCTGAATGAAAATGAAGCAATAACTCTAGTATTAGATTCAACAGTATTTGTCGGTGTTGAATCAACAAGTACATACTTTGAAATCTCAGAGTTGTACGGTTTTTTAAATTTAGAAAAAATTGGAGTTAGCATCATATTAGCATGCATTGGGTGAGTACTGACTATTGAGTATTAAATATTACAAAATTAAAAATTTTTATTAATATATAAATTGATTTTTAATTTACATGTTTTATTGCAGGTACATAGATTCTCAATTAAAGAAATTTACATATAACAGAAGTGTATATTTTCATAATCCAATAGTCATTTATTTTTTTGATGATAAGTATGTCAAGCGTAATTTAAAGACACGAGTTAAATATCTAAAAATCAAGCTTACTCAACTCCAATCGGAATCTTTATTATTTTTGTCTTATCATATATTGTATGTATGAAGTATATATGTATCAATGATTATTACTATTTTTTATTCTAATTAAATTATTAATTTTTTCATTTGTTTCACAGAAAACATTGGATATTGGTTATTATTGATTATAATAATAATACAGTTTATTGGCTTGATCATCTAAATCATGACATTCATGAGGATATTAAAAATATCATTATAAAATAAATTTATTTATTATTTATTTACTTATTTTTCTATTTGAAATTCAGATTTGACTATAAACTATTTTTTTATATTTTATGAAGTGCATTTAAAGATTTAGCAAAAGATCAGCGTACAAATTTCCGCAAACCAAAGGTTTTAAAGTGTAAGCTGATAAGTTATAGACTTATAGCCTATATGAGTTTATGTATTCTAAATTTTTAAATATTTAAAAAATTGTAATTAAAATACTTACCAATTGTTTATTTTTTCAGTGTCCAATACAACCGGATAGTATACAATGTAGGTACTATATCATGTGGTACATGATTGACATAGTTGATGTTCTTAGAAGTGTGTCAATGTCATTATTGGTAAATTAAGTGCATGTAGATCAGTAAACGATAAATTGATAATAATTATGTTTAATTGATTTTAACAAATTTTTTTATTGCAGATTTATGATGGAGTCACACAATTTTCGCCGGAGAAAATAGATAATATTAGAAATAAAATTTGTGCTTATATAATCAATAATTGTGTTTGACTAACTTCATAGTTGTATAAAAGTAAAACAAATGAAAATTATCTTCTTTACTCGCGTAAATGACAGTAGTCTTTGATTATTTATATTTTAAATGATCTTTAAATTGTTCTTTGTGTAGAATAATCGCAGATTGCAGTTCATTTGATAGTTCTTTAAATTGTTCATTGTGGTGATTTCTTTAACTTAAGATTAGCCGGTTATTTCATTGTCCAGACCTAACTCTGCAATCTATAGGTCTTGTTGGTGAAAGATGAAAGACCAAAACAACAACAGTCTTGCTTCATCAATTGATAGCAATGACCTTGATCCAAAAACAGATCCTAAAAGAAAAGCAAAGTCAAATGATCATGTTTCGAAATATGGTCTTTGGTGCGACATAAAAGATAAAAATATAGTTAAATGTAATTTGTGTGATATATTGATAAAAAGGTGATATCAAAAGGTTGAAGCAACACTTATGTGGCGGGTATGGAGATGTATCCAAGTGTTTTAAGAATACTTCTGAAATAGCAGCTGAGATGTATTCAACTTTAAATGATAAAAAAAGGACAATGTGCATCTGACTGCTGATGATGACAATGAGAGTGAACAAGAAAGTGAGCCAACAGAATCACATAATGTATCCCCGGCATTATCTACTGTTAAATCGTCATTTGTCTCAAATTCTGGGACAAGTGCCAAAAAAGAGAAGTAATCCACTTGCCACAAAAATGGACCCTATGGATGCTCATGTGAGGCGTGCTCCTAAAGATGTAGTAGATGATAGACGTGTTAAAGGCGCTGCACAAACTACTATAGAGAGATGATTTAGGTCACCAGAAGAAAAAAAAAGAGTTGATAATTATGTTGTCGATTGATTCTATGAGTGTGGAATTCCATTCAATACTGCAAAGGCACGAAGTATTGAAATCATGCTTGAAGCAGTTGGACAGTATAGGTCTGGTTATAAAGGCCCTAGTTATCATGATTTGAAAGTCTCATTGTTATTGAATACAAAAGATAAAGTTAAGGAGATGAAGACAACTTATCAAACGTACTGGATGAGATATGGTTGCACACTTATGTCAGATGGTTGGACAGACAAGAGAGAGAGACATTTGATCAATTTCCTAGTCAACTGTCCAGAAGAATCATATTTTATGGATTCCGTAGATACATCCAGTCATATTCAAGATTTTGCAATGTTATCCAAGTTGCTTGATTGTAAGATTACAGAGATAGGAGCTGAGTGCGTTGTTCAGGTAAATTTTTTAGTCTCACTAATTTTCATATTTCAAGTTAATAGTCTACAAGACTAAAACTTTCAATATATACAAATTACAAAGTTAAGTTGTATGCACGTGGTGACTAACAATGCTTCCAATTGCAAGTTAGCTGGTAAAATTTTAATGGAAAGAAGACCAACATTATTTTGGACTCTATGTGCAGCTCATTGTATTGATCTTATGCTAGAGGATATAGGAGAGCTAAAACAGAACAAAATTATTATAAGAAAGGCAAAGATGATCATAAATTTCATTTACAGACACACTCGTTTACTTGATGCAATAAAAATTACTATAGGTGGTGATCTAGTGCGACATTCAGTGACTAGATTTACAACATTATTCCTTACTATACAAAGTGTGCTTAAGCATGAGGAGAAGCTGAAATTATTCTTTGTGTCGCATTCGTGAAATGAAGCTAATATGGCAAAAACTGAAGCCGAAAAACAAGTTGTTGAAATAATACTTTCAACCATTTTTTGGAATGGAGTAAGAGATTGTCTAAAAGGAGAAAAGTCACTAATTGCTGTTTTGTGATTAGTAGATGGAGATAAAAGGCCGGTTATGCCTGAAGTATATGTAACAACGAAAGAAGCTAAACAAAAGATCAAAAATCATTTTGATTACAAAGAAAGATTATTTAAAAAGATTATTAACATTGTTGAAAATAGGTGGACAAATCAAATGGAGCAAAAGTTGTACATGGCGGCTTTGTTTCTAAATACAAGCAAATATTTCGAATACGAGGAAAAACATAATGATGATGCCTGGAAATTTCAATATGCATTCAATGATGTTATTGCAGGACTAGTGTCCGATCAAGAATTGCAAGACAAAATTGCAGAACAAGACACTAACTACAAAACATCTCGAAATAGTTTTTGAAAGCATATGGCTATTAGGCAACGAAACACCTTAAATCCAAGTAAGTATTGATTAAGTTTTTATTTTTTCTTAAAATATTTATATGTCAAATAATTTATATTTGTCTTAAATAAATAGTGGATGGTGGGGTGTACGTGGAGAATCGAATGTTGACATTACAAAGGTAGCATTGCGCATACTTGGCTTATGTTGTTCTTCTTCTGGTTGTGAGCGCAACTGAAGTACTTTTGAGTTTGTAAGTATACAAATATTCAATATAAAAAATAATATTTTTATATTGACTAATAAGTTTGCAATTATCTTGATTCAGATTCACACAAATAAAAGAAATAGATTGGAGCATTAAAGGCTTGGTGATCTTGTATACATCCGATATAATCGTCGTCTACAAGCACGATTCCAAGAAAGACGTGAAAAGGGAAGAAATTACAACCATTTAGTGTTTGATGAGCTAGATTGGAGTAGTGTGTGGATGATGAACAAACCAGAAGATGCACTAGTTTTTGAAGATGATAATCTCACATGGGAAGTTGTAGAGAGAGCTATTGGAACTGAGACTCGAAATTTACGAAGTGGAGCTGCAGCTAATCATCAACTATTTGATGAAGGAGATGAAGATTTAGATCATTTTTTATTTGTCAATGATGATGAAAATATTGAAGATAATTATGTGCAAAAGACAAGTACCTCAAACCAACCAAGCACATGCAATGCCAATAACGACTTACTAGATGATGATTCTAGTTGATCTTTTATGATTTTTTAAGTTTTTTTTTAACATTATTCATGTTAATATGTTATTGTGCATTTGATGAAGACATTTTGGATTTGACTACAATATTATACTATGATTTTCTTGTGTTCCCTTTTCTGTTATTGTTTTCTCTGAAGTCTGTATTAAATTACTAATTGACATTGTTTTTTTTTACTGCTAAGTGTTAAGTGCTAACTGCTCATATATCAGAAGCTACGATTAGTTGCTTTCTCTGAAATCTGTATTGAACTATTGATTGACATTGTTTTTTCTTACTGCTAGCTGGCCATATATCAGAAGTTACTGCTTACTGCTATGAATAAAAAATCTGTGTGTCTGTGTGTTTGTATTTGGTAGTTTGGTAGATTGTCATTGTTTTTTCTTACTGCTAACTGCTCATATTCAGAAGTCACTGATTACTACTATGAAGAAAAAATCTGTGTGGCTATGTGTTTGTATTTGGTAGTTTGATACTTGGAAAACATTCTTTTTAAGTAAAAAAAAAATTTTTAGACAGCGGTTATTAATAACCGCTGTCTAAAGTCTGACAGACATTATTTAAGGCAGCAGTTATTATAATAACTGTCGTCTATAGTCTGCACTATAGACTGCGGTTATTATAATAACTGTTGTCTTAACGCCTGCAGACTATAGACTGCAATAACCGCAATCTATAGTCTGTTTTTTTAAAAAAAAATTGAAGTAAATTGGCGTCTTGCGACTTGCTCGCTTTGTGGTCGCCTAGGCGTCCGCTTTGTCGCCTTAGCGTCAAGGCGCCCGGCGCTCGCCTTGGTTCGCCTTGACGCCGTGACAAGAATGGTCTTCGCATACATCGGCTCAACATCAAAGTAAAGTCTAGCTGCCAAACCCAATATTAAAAGATGACATTTTGATGATGGTGAGAAAATCTCAACAAAATGGGTGCACTTCTGCTGATTATGTACATCGACTTACAAGGAACTCATCACTGTAAGTCGCCTTTTTAATGGGTGAGTAACAACATATCATGACTTCACTTGAAACACTCAACAATTCTTCTTGTCATCTTGCCCTTAGGAAACTGCACCATGTCATACGACATAGTTTTCATCAACTTACAAGGAACTCATCTTGCGACAGCTTTCATCACCTTCGTCTACTTTCATCAGACCTCTTCAAAACTTGCAAGTTCTCCCACGCCAATCAGTAACATACTTCATAGTTGGATATCTTGTAAATCTCTTTTGCTCCATGGTACTCCACAATGTAAGTCGTAATGCAAATTGATCATAGTCTCCCACGCCAATCAATAACATCATATTCCTCTTTAATTGCACCTCGTTGCCATGCTTGACATCATCAAAATTCACTTGACCATCTATGAAGCACCGATTCTTCCTTGAGGGCCACGTATCTGGTCTGGTACGTACCTGATATTCGGTGGATACATTTGTTACTCTAGTCTATAGATACACTCGGTGGATACACTTGTTGCCCCATGATAGTATGTAGACACTTTTGTGTGTTTTAGAAAGAAAATTTTGTGACCCCTAAATGCAATTGGTAGTGTTTGTTTATTATAGTAACAAAATGTGTTTTAGATTTGACGCAATGGAAGGACCGACTCGGGGCGACGCTCTAAATGCAACCCTATATGCGATAAAGTGTAATGTAGTGCAAGAGTGGTCCGCTAAAATTACAACAAGTAATTAATTATTATAGAAATTATCATAGGCTCGCGCAGTTTCAAATAGTTAATTAAGGAGAAACAATTATCAACTTTAATTTGACAGAGGCGCAATTATTATTAAACGAACACAGAATAGGTCCCGCAAATTGTACGATAAATGAACTAATAACGCAATAAAATAGAAATCCACCACAATATGAGTTGTCAAAAATAAACAACAATAAAGTAGAAAACTTTACCACAATTCACACACATAGGCGGCGACAAAGATGGTTGTTAGCGGGCATCCAAGGTCTAAGCAAGTGGGGAAGGTGTCAAAAATAGATTTCTGGAGGGGTAGTGGTTTGAGTGGACCGTGACTTGGTTGTTAGGAGGAATGGGGTTCACTGTGGAGGAGCGTGAGGTTGGCGGAAGGAAAGGCTTCAGGAAGTGATTGGGAGTTGGGTGATGACTTGGAGGAGGGGTGGAGGGCTCGAAGTGGGAAGACAGGACTGGGAACAGGAATGGAGCAAAGGTAAGAAGCGAGGCAGTGGACTGTAGGGGTGGTGGAAGGCCGACGAATGGAGGGGTAGCGACGTGGGTGTAGGGGCGTTTCTGGAGGGCCGTCGGGGAGGGATGGGCTTTAGGTGGTCTGGTGGTGATAGAGTAAGTGGTGGGGAGTGACTTCCGATGGTGGAGGACAGAACGGGAAAGGGGAAGAAGGAGGCGACGGACTGGGGTGGCGCTGGTTTGAGAAGGAGCGGGCGGGTTGTTGCGGCAGCGGGAAGAGGGCTCAGTGGCTGGCGGAGGCTTTGTTGGATCTGGTGGTGGAGGAAGGAGGGGGGGAGGCGGCAAAGGAGTTCCCAGGAGTCGCACCTGGACGGGAGTTCTCTAGCGTCGCACCAGGAACCCAAGACCGGCGGTTGCAGAGAAATTGCAAACCTTCGATACCCTCAAACAAGCCGCCGCCTGCATATATATAAAGCTCTAGGAATAACTGCAACATAATAACTATTAAATCAAACCACCCGGATCGGACGGCTCAAACTGTCTGGACCAATCGGGGGCTAAATACATCTCGAAACATAAAAAGTAATATACAAAAGCGACTCGGATCGATCATCCGGAAGCAATCACGGACTTTGATCGTCCATCGGGGAAGCAGATCACCGCATCCTGCGGGAATACACGCGTGACGGTTGTGGCGCGCCGTCAACTCCCCCGGGCTTGAAAGCACTCAACTTCGGTGAGTGAAGGTGGTCGTACTCGCTTCGTAGTCAGGGGGCGAGTCTCTCAAGCTCCTCTGAAGATATTCACGTGGCGTCATGTAGAAATCGACCGCTCCAACAGACAAGATAACACACAATATCTCGTTCGTCCGCGGTGTAGAAGTCGTGACCGATGATCTGAAGTACGTCGTGACCGATGATCTGAAGTACGTCGTCTGTAGAAGTAGGTGGCTCTGGCCGTAATGTATATCCGTCTGGTGGTGATGTATCTCCGTCTGACAGCTGTGTCGATGGAACCGTCGAGGGTGCAATGCGATCCTCAAGGCACGACTCCGCGGGTGGCAATAGAGAAGGACTGGTGGAGGCAATAGGAGGAGAAGGCTCAGGTAGAGGGGCTATGGGAGATGATGGCTCAGGTAGAGGTGTGGAAAAAGGGTCCACATACACGCGCTCCTTGTAGTAAGGAGTCGGATTCTCTACTCTGAATACTCGGCTGATACCCGTACCATGAAGGATGTCAATCTCATATGTGTTCGTACTAATCCGTCGTACGACTGTGTAAGAGCTCATTCTGCGAGCGCTTAATTTTTTGTTGATCCTTGCGGGACCCTTTCAGATTGAATATGAATCAATACTTGTTCCCCTGCCTTAAAGATTTGTTCTCGCATGTGCTGGTCTGTTTGATCTTTATAATAATCATTACTAGCTGCAAATTTTTTACGGACCGACTCGTGGTGTGCATGCACATGTTGTACGAAAGACTCGGCTGACTCACTGTGTCTGAACTCTAGGGAAATATCCACCAAATCAATAGGTTTCCGAGGCACGGTAACAAAATGTGTTTTAGATTTGACGCAATGGAGGGACCGACTCAGGGCGACGCTCTAAATGCAACCCTAAATATGATAAAGTGTAATGTGGTGCAAGAGTGGTCCGCTAAAATTACAACAAGTAATTAATTATTATAGAAATTATCATAGGCTCGCGCAGTTTCAAATACTTAATTAAGGAGAAACAATTATCAACTTTAATTTGACAGAGGCACAATTATTATTAAACGAACACAGAATAGGTCCCGCAAATTGTACGATAAATGAACTAATAACGCAATTGTTGGAGGAGAAAAGTTAATTGAGTTTTATTCATCCACATGGGGGTATTTATACAAATACAACGATATGACACGTCACTGATCCGTGTGCTCTCATATTTCCTAAATAGGAATCGATCTATTTAGGAAACAAATAACGTAATCAATACAAAGATTATATACAATACAAAGATTATATGCAATCAATGCAATATCATGCAATCAATGCAATATCATGCAATCAATGCAATATCCAACACCCCCCCCCCCCTCAAGTTGGGCGTGTGATGTCAGCCATGTCGAACTTGCCAATAAGATCTGCGAACATACTGGAACTTAGACCGTTTGTGAGAACATCGGCCAACTGTTGGTCAGATGGTATGAATGGGATAACAACGGTTCCTCGGTCGATATTTTCCTTGATGAAATGTCTGTCAATCTCAATGTGTTTCGTACGATCATGTTGTACCGGATTGTGGGCAATGGAGATTGCAGCTTTGTTGTCACAATACAATCTGATGGGCTCACTTCCTTTAAGCCCAAGTTCCTTCAGGATAGTGGAGACCCATAATCCTTCACAAATGCCATGTGCGATTGCTCTAAACTCGGCCTCAGCACTGGACCTAGCAACAACATGTTGCTTCTTGCTTCTCCAGCTGACCAAATTCCCACCAATCATGGAACAATATCCAGTTGTGGACCGCCTATCGGTGGGCGATCCAGCCCAGTCCGCGTCAGTGTAAACTTCAATAATCAACTCCTTATTTGGTGAGAATAGGATGCCCTTCCCTGGTGAGGACTTGAGGTATCGGAGGACACGATGCGCGGCATCAATATGACGGGCCTTTGGAGAGTGCATAAACTGGCTGAGAACTCCCACAGCATAAGAGATATCTGGTCGAGTGTGAGATAAGTAGATTAATTTCCCTACCAGCCTCTGGTAACTGGGAATGTCATCGATCACATCGCCATCTTCTCTGCCGAGCTTGTGATTGGCTTCGATTGGGGTATCGGCAGGCCGACACCCGCTCATCCCAGTAGCTTCAAGGAGGTCGAGCACATACTTCCTTTGTGATAGGAAAATGTCATGCTTTGATCTTGCAACTTCAATGCCGAGAAAATATTTGAGATTTCCCAAATCTTTCACTTCAAATTCTTTTGCCAATTTCTCCTTCAGTGCTTGAATCTCCTCCTTGTCATCCCCAGTGATGATGATATCATCCACGTAGACAATCAGGACGGTTAACTTTTCCTTGTTGATTCTGATAAAGAGGGTGTGGTCGGCATTGCTCTGACGGTATCCAAACCTGTTCATGGCTTTGTGGAATCTTCCAAACCAGGCCCTGGCTGATTGTTTCAGGCCATAGAGTGGCCTTCGTAATCGACACACTTTCCCTTTTGATCCGCTGGGGCTGAGTCCCGGAGGGAGAGCCATGTAGATCTCTTCTTCCAGGTCGCCATGAAGATAAGCATTCTTCACATCCAATTGGCAGAGTTGTCAATCCTTGCAGGCAGCACAAGATATGAGGATTCGGATCGAATTCATTTTTGCAACAGGAGCAAAGGTCTCCTGGTAGTCTATGTCATCTGTCTGAGTATAGCCTCTTGCCACGAGTCGTGCCTTGTATCTTTCTACAATGCCCGAGGGGTTCTGTTTAACGGTGAATACCCATTTGCATCCAACAGCCTTTTTTCCTGGTGGCAGTTGTACCAGGTCCCATGTGCCGTTTTTTTCTAGGGCACTCATTTCTTCAAGCATTGCTAACTTCCACCTGTCGTCGGAAAGGGCATTCTGCCATGAAGTGGGGATGGAGACAGAGGACAAAGAGGAAACAAATGCTCCATGGGAAGCTGTTAGGGATGAGTAAGAAACAAACTGAGATAATGGATGTTGAGTGGAGGTACCTTCCGTAGGGATGATGGATCCCGACAACGGGTCAGGTGGGTGGTCTGATATCCAGATGTTGGGCCGCGTGTTCGATCCCTTGGGTCGACGAGAGTACACCTGCGGAGGTTTAGTAACAGGGACCTGGACAGGAGGGGCGCAAGGAGTAGGAGGTGTAGACTGAGAGGGATGATATACCGGAGGAATAGGTAGAGGGGTGTCAGAGCAAGGTAAGGTACTCACTTCCGTTGTGGGAAGAGACCCCCCTGAAGTGAGGACTCATAGTAGCTTTCAGATTCCCGGAAGGTAACGTCCATGGTAACGTAAACCTTCTTGTTGACTGGGTCAAAACATTTATATCCCTTCTGAGTAGGGGAGTAGCCAATGAAGACGCACTTGTGTGCACGAGCATCAAGTTTCGGGCGGTGGTGGATATGGACGAAACAAACGCACCCAAAAACACGTGGTGGGAGAGTGGTAGGTGGAACCCCAAGTGTGGTGAGGGGAGTTTTGAAACCGAGAACACGGGATGGCATACGGTTTATAAGGTACGCTGCGGTGAGTACAGCATCCCCCCAGTAGTATTTAGGGAGTTGCATGTGGAGGAGGAGACACCGAGCAACTTCCAATAGGTGGCGGTTCTTACGCTCAGCCACACCATTTTGAGCCGGGGAGTAGGCGCAGGATGTCTGATGGATAATCCCCCGATTGGCGAGGAACTGCTCGAAGGTGGAATCAATGAATTCACGGCCATTATCAGTGCGGAGAATCTTGATGGGGGTCGAAAACTGTGTAGAGACCATGCTGTAGAATCGCTGGAACAAGGGAAAGACCTCATTTTTGGCTTTCATAAGGTAAACCCAGGTGGTACGTGAAAAACAGTCGATAAAAGTTACAAACCAAAAACAACCCGAAATAGATGCAACCCGGCAAGGACCCCAAACATCACTATGTATCAAATGGAAAGGAGCAGGACTTGGAGAAGAAATATGATTAAAAGAGGTACGATGATTTTTGCCACGATCACATGCATCACAACGAAATTTATCAACTAACCCAGACGGGAAATTAGGAAATAAACGGTTCATAGAATGGATAGACGGATGTCCCAGCCGACAGTGCCAGGACTCCAAAGTAGTTGTCCGATCCACATGGAGAGCTCGGGGAGGAGAGGCCGGGGTGGAAGAATCGAACACATATAGCCCGTCCACCAGACTACCAGTTCCAATCACCGTTCCCGTCTTCAGGTCCTGAAAAATACAAGAAGAAGGAAAGAAAGTTACTGAGCAGTGCATATTATTGGTTATATGACTAATAGAGAGGAGATTGCGGGTAAAGTTCGGAACATGAAGAACCGAGCAAAGAGTTAGGGAGGAGCACGGGATGGAGCCTTTTCCGGCAATGGGAGAGAGGGAACCATCTGCGATGCTCACTTTGTCCCGACCAGACAACGGAAGGTAGGATACAAAACCTGAGGAGGAGCCGGTCATATGGTCTGTTGATCCAGAATCAATGATCCAGTGAGTAGAGGGACGGGTGGAGGCAGCATGAGCACCGGAAGGCCCCTGATGGGCATATGAGGACGAAGAGGCATGTGGCTCTGGTGATGGGCCCTGCATCAGGCGTCGGAAAGCAAGGACCTCATCAGGCGTCAGAGTCAATGTGGGAGTTGTCGGAAACTGTGGCTCGTCGAAAACATCAGACAGGTGCGCGGAGCGAGGCTGGGTAGAGCGACCCGAAGTGCGACCAGGACCGCGACCGCCACGAGAGGAAGAGCCGTCACGGGGTGTAGGGAACCCATGAAGCCGAAAGCAAGTCTCCCGTGTATGACGGTTCTTCCCGCAATAGTCACAGAGGAGGTGATCCTTGTCAGTGGACTTCGACCGAGAATCACGAGCCGCGCGTAGCCCAACCGGGGCCGTCAAGGCCGAACCATCTGGAGGAGGCTCAGGAGTCCAAGTTTGCCTCCGATCAAATTCCTGCTGAACGAGACTGAAAACCTCTGGAAGAGAGGGTAAGGGTGAGCGGCCAAGTATCTGCACACTGATTTGGTCAAAGTCCCTATGTAGCCCATGAAGGAACTCGAAAACTCGGTTGCGATCTTCCCGTGCGCGAACCAGGAGTTCATCCTCAGGCGATGCCAAAGTAATGGAGTCAAAGTGATCGTACTCCTGATATAGCTGGGTGAACTCGAGGTAGTAGGCAGACGGAGGGCGATCTCCTTGGCGAAGAAGGAAGATCTTGCGTCGTAGCTGAAAGATCTGGGCCGCGTTGCCGCGACAGGAGTAGGTAGTTTCCGCCCTTCGCCAAATGTCCGCAGCCGTATCCAGAAAGAGATAGTTGCGAGCGATGGAGTCGACCATGGAGTTAGTCAGCCAGGACATGACGAGGGAGTTCTCCAATTCCCATTGCACCCAATCTGGGGAATCTGAACGAGGTATGGATGTAGTGCCCATGACATATCCAAACAGCCGCCTGCTCTTCAAAGCAAGAGTAATAGCCCGAGACCACGGGAGATAGTTGATACCATCCAGACGAATCGTCGTGATTTGAGGCGTATTGTGGTCATGTCCCGGGCGAGGGAAGCCGCTGGACGTCACGGTAGTTGGGGGGTACTGGTGGTGGAAGATTCGGTAGGGGAGCCATTGGTCCCGGCCATGGTGAGCAAGCATACAAAGCAAGATCCCCCGGGAGAGCAGAGAGCAGCCTAGATAGAAACTAGGTCGGCCTCATAGAAGGATCCAAAAAAAAATGGTGTAGGCACCGGAAAAGGACATTAGGAGGAGCACCGCATGTGCGGTATCAAGGAGACGACGCAGGACAGGGGCCGGACGTACTGGCGGTGGCCGAGGGGCTGCCGGAAGAGGGCCGAAGCCCGACAGGCGCTGGCGCGGGAGGCGCGGCGTGCGTACAACGTCTGGAGGCGGTTGTGGGGTGCGGCGGAGGAGTGGGAGGGGGGATCGGTCGAGGCTAGGTGGGGCTAGGGGCCGCCGGAGCCAGCGGGTCGGGAGTTGCTCGCGGAGGTCGGCGGGGTTGCGGGCGGAGGTCGGCGGGTTGTTCGTGCGGGAGAAAGGAGGAAAAAACGTACGGGAGAGGTATTTTAGCCCTAAGGCTCTGATACCATGTTGGAGGAGAAAAGTTAATTGAGTTTTATTCATCCACATGGGGGTATTTATACAAATACAACGATATGACACGTCACTGATCCGTGTGCTCTCATATTTCCTAAATAGGAATCGATCTATTTAGGAAACAAATAACGTAATTAATACAAAGATTATATGCAATACAAAGATTATATGCAATCAATGCAATATCATGCAATCAATGCAATATCCAACAGCAATAAAATAGAAATCCACTACAATATGAGTTGCCAAAAATAAACAACAATAAAGTAGAAAACTTTACCACAATTCACACACAGACGGCAACAAAGACAGTTGTTCGCGCGCATCCCATGTCTAAGCAAGTGGGGAAGGTGTCAAAAATAGATTTATGGAGGGGTAGTGGTATGAGTGGACCGTGACTTAGCTGTTAGGAGGAATGAGGGGTTCACTGTGGAGGAGCGTGAGGTTGGTGGAAGGAAAGGCTTCAGGAAGTGATTGGGAGTTGGGTGATGACTTGAAGGAGGGGTGGAGGGCTGGAAGTGGGCAGTCAGGACTGGGAACATGAATGGATCAAAGGTAAGAAGTGAGGCAATGAACTGTAGGGGTGGTGGAAGGCCGACGGATGGAGGGGTAGCGACGTGGGTGTAGGGGCGTTTCTGGAGGGCCGTCGGGGAGGGATGGGCTTTAGGTGGTCCGGCGGTGATAGAGGAAGTGGTGGGGAGTGACTTCCGATGGTGGAGGACAGAATGGGAAAGGGGAAGAAGGAGGCGACGGACTGGGGTGGCGCTGGTTTGAGAAGGAGAGGGCGGGTTGTTGCGGCAGCGGGAAGAGGGCTCAGTGGCTGGCGGAGGCTTTGTTGGATCTGGTGGTGGAGGAAGGAGGAGGGGGAGGCGGCAGAGGAGATCCCAGGAGTCGCACCTGGACGGGAGTTCTCTGCGTCGCACCAGGAACCCAAGACCGGCGGTTGCAGAGAAATTGCAAACCTTCGATACCCTCAAACAAGCCGCCGCCTGCATATATATAAAGCTCTAGGAATAACTGCAACATAATAACTATTAAATCAAACCACCCGGATCGGACGGCTCAAACTGTCTGAACCAATTGGGGGCTAAATACATCTCTAAACATAAAAAATAATATATAAAAGCGACTCGGATCGATCATCCGGAAGCAATCACGGACTTTGAACGTCCGTCGGGGAAGCAGATCACCGCATTCTGCGGGAATACACGCATGATGGTTGTGGCGCGCCGTCAACTCCCCCCGGCTTGAAAGCACTCAACTTCGGTGAGTGAAGGTGGTCGTACTCGGTTCGTAGTCAGGGGGTGAGTCTCTCAAGCTCCTCTGAAGATATTCACGTGGCGTCATGTAGAAATCGACCGCTCCAACAGATAAGATAACACACAATATCTCGTTCGTCCGCGGTGTATAAGTCGTGACCAATGATCTGAAGTACGTCGTCTGTAGAAGTAGGTGGCTCTGGCCGTAACGTATATCCGTCTGGCTGTGATGTATCTCCGTCTGACAGTTGTGTCGATGGAACCGTCAAGGGTGCAATGCGATCCTCAAGGCGCGACTCCGCGGGTGGCAATAGAGAAGGACTGGTGGAGGCAATAGAAGGAGAAGGTTCGGGTAGAGGGGCTATGGGAGATGATGGCTCAGGTAGAGGTGTGGAAAAAGGGTCCACATACACGCGCTCCTCGTAGTAAGGAGTCAGATTCTCTACTTTGAATACTCGGTTGATACCCGTACCATGAAGGATGTCAATCTCATATGTGTTCGTACTAATCTGACGTACGACTGTGTAAGAGCTCATTCTGCGAGCGCTTAATTTTTTGTTGATCCTTGCGGGACCCTTTCAGATCGAATATGAATCAATACTTGTTCCCCTGCCTTACAGATTTGTTCTCGCATGTGCTGTTCTGCTTGATCTTTATAATAATCATTACTAGCTGCAATTTTTTTACGGACCGACTCGTGGAATGCATGCACATGTTGTATGAAGGATTCGGCTGACTCACTATGTATGGACTCTAGGGAAATATCCACCAAATCAATAGGTTTCCTAGGCACAGTAACAAAATGTGTTTTAGATTTGACGCAATGGAGGGACCGACTCGGGGAGACGCTGTAAATGCAACCCTAAATACGATAAAGTGTAATGTAGTTCAAGAGTGGTCCGCTAAAATTACAACAAGTAATTAATTATTATAGAAATTATCATAGGCTCGCGCAGTTTCAAATAGTTAATTAAGGAGAAACAACTATCAACTTTAATTCGACAGAGGCGCAATTATTATTAAACGAACACAGAATAGGTCCCGCAAATTGTACGATAAATGAACTAATAACGCAATAAAATAGAAATCCGCCACAATATGAGTTGACAAAAATAAACAACAATAAAGTAGAAAACTTTACCATAATTCACACACATAAGCGGCAACAAAGACGGTTGTTCGCGGGCATCCAAGGTCTAAGCAAGTGGGGAAGGTGTCAAAATAGATTTATGGAGGGGTAGTAGTCTGAGTGGACCGTGACTTAGCTGTTAGGAGGAATGAGGGGTTCACTGTAGAGGAGCGTGAGGTTGGCGGAAGGAAAGGCTTCAGGAAGTGATTGGGAGTTGGGTGATGACTTGGAGGAGGGGTGGAGGGCTGGAAGTGGGCAGTCAGGACTGGGAACATGAATGGAGCAAAGGTAAGAAGTGAGGCAATGGACTGTAGGGCTGGTGGAAGGCCGACGGATGGAGGGGTAGCGACGTGGGTGTAGGGTTGTTTCTGGAGGGCCGTCGGGGAGGGATGGGCTTTAGGTGGTCTGGCGGTGATAGAGGAAGTGGTGGGGAGTGACTTCTGATGGTGGGGGACAGAACGGGAAAGGGGAAGAAGGCGGCGACCGACTGGCGTGGCGCTGGTTTGAGAAGGAGTGGGCGGGTTGTTGCGGTAACGGGAAGAGGGCTCAGTGGCTGGCGGAGGCTTTGCTGGATCTGGTGGTGGAGGAAGGAGGGGGGAGGCGGCAAAGGAGTTCCCAGGAGTCGCACCTGGACGGGAATTCTCAGGCGTCGCACAAGGAACCCAAGACCGGCGGTTGCAGAGAAATTACCAACCTTCTATACCCTCAAACAAGCCGCCTTCTGCATATATATAAAACCCTAGGAATAACTGCAGCATAATAACTGTTAAATCAAACCATCCGGATCGGACGGCTCAAACTGTCTGCACCAATCAGGGGCTAAATACATCTCGAAACATAAAAAGTAATATATGAAAGCGACTCGGATCGATCATCCGGAAGCAACCACGGACTTTGATCATCCGTCGGGGAAGCAGATCACCGCATCCTGCGGGAATACACGTGTAACGGTCGTGGCGCGCCGTCAACTCCCCCGGGCTTGAAAGCACTCAACTTCGGTGAGTGAAGGTGTCGTACTCGTTTCGTAGTCGGGGGCGAGACTCTCAAGCTCCTCTGAAGATATCCACGTGGCGTCATGTAGAAATCGACCGCTCCAACAGACAAGATAACACACAATATATCGTCCGTCCGCGGTGTAGAAGTCGTGACCGATGATCTGAAGTACGTCGTCTCTAGAAGTAGGTGGCTCTGGTTGTAACGTATATCCGTCTGGCTGTGATGTATCTCCGTCTGGCAGCTGTGCCGATGGAACCGTCGAGGGTGCAATGCGATCCTCAAGGCGTGACTCCGCGGGTGGCAATAGAGGACTGGTGGAGACAATAGGAGGAGAAGGCTCAGGTAGAGGGACTATGGGAGATGATGGCTCAGGTAGAGGTGTGGAAGAAGGGTCCACATACACGCGCTCCTCGTAGTAAGGAGTCGGATTTTCTACTTTGAATACTCGGTTGATACTCGTACCATGAAGGATGTCAATCTCATATGTGTTCGTACCAATCCGTCGTACGACTGTGTAAGAGCTCATTCTGCGAGCGTTTAATTTTTTGTTGATCCTTGCGGGACCCTTTCAGATCGAATGTGAATCAATACTTGTTCCCCTGCCTTAAAGATTTGTTCCTGCATGTGCTGGTCTGCTTGATCTTTATAATAATCATTACTAGCTGCAATTTTTTTACGGACCTACTCGTGGAGTGCATGCACATGTTGTATGAAGGACTCGGCTGACTCACTGTGCCTGGACTCTAGGGAAATATCCAGCAAATCAATAGGTTTCCTAGGTACGTACCCTAACATGATATGGAACGGACTCAAACTGATGGTCCTATTCACAGAGTTATTATATGCAAATTCGGCTATGGGGAGAACAGAATTCCAGGTAGTCGGACTATCCCCAACAAGACAACGTAGAAATGTCCCAAGACTATGGTTAACCACCTTGGTTTGTCCGTTCGTCTGAGGGTAATAAACGGAGGAGAAATTCAGGGTTGTACCAGTCTTCTTCCATAACGTCTTACAAAAATAGCTCATGAAACGCACGTCACAATCAGAGACTATAGAAGTGGGAAGACCATGATACGTAAATACCACTCTAAAGAATAATGCAACCACGTAGGAGACGTCAGCGATCTTTCGGCAAGGGATAAAATGGGGCATCTTAGAAAAACAGTCCACAACGAATATCGAATCGAGCTTCCTCATAGTGCATGGGAGCCCGAGAATAAAGTTCATACTAATATTAAACCAGGGCCTCTCGGGGACGGGTAGTGAAGTGTATAGCCCAGTGGACTAGCGGGACCCCTTCGCGGTCTGGCAGATTCGACAATGTCTGCCAACCCTAGTGACGTCTTTCTTCTGGTCGAGCAAAAAGAAGCGATCCTCAACTAAAGCAATCGTCTTATCTTGACCGAAGTGCCCTACAACGCCGCTTGCGTGTAGCTCCCAGATAAGGAAATCTCGGAGGGACGACTGTGAAATGCAGAGGTGGGAGCCCGGCAATAGATACCTATCAAAAATCGAGTAACCATCACGAAGATCTGGGGGGTCCCTTGACAGGGCGGCGTGAATGTCCCGAAAATCTGGGCACTCTGGATAAGTGTAAACTAGCTGCTCAAATCCCACAACTTGAGTGCTCATGGTGTGGAGATTGTTGATTCGACGACTCAATGCGTCTACCGGTTTGTTCTCAACACCCGCTCGGTGCTTAAGAACATAATAAAACTTTGACATATACTCCACCCATTTGGCATATTGGTGACCCATTTTCTTTCGTGAGTCGAGATATCTCAGTTTTTGATGGACTGAATACAAAACAAACTCCTTATGTCGGAGGTAATGTCGCTATTAACGCAATGCCTGTAAAATGACATAGAACTCCCGATCATAATTTGAATACTTTTGATGGGCCTCGTTCAGCTTCTCGTTGAAGTAAGCCACCAGATGGCCTTCCTGACTACAGCTCCGTTTGGGGGGACTTATTTTCACTGGTCAAGCGGTTACGACCGCATATACAGGAGCAGTAGACAGTCTCTCCTTGATCTTCTCAAAGGCTTGAGTGGCAGCCTTCATCCAAACAAAAGCACCCTTGCGGAGGCAGCTCGTAATGGGGGTCATGATTGAGCTGAAGGCACGGACAAACCTCCTATAAAAGGTGACGAGTTCATGAAAGCTACAAGCCTCATGAATGTTCGTCGGGAATGGCCACCCACGAATCGCCCTGATCTTGTCAGGATCAACGGATATGTCGGATGTCGAAACTACGTAACCCAAGAAATGTACAGATGTGGACAGGAACGAGCACTTTTTCAAGTTGATGTAAAGATGCTCCTTGCGAAGGAGCTCGAACACCAGTCGAATATGACGTAAGTGTTCGGTGCGGCCCTGGTTGTATATAAAATATCATCAAAATATACTATCAAGAATTTGCCCATGTATGGCTGCAGAACCTGAGTCATCACTCTCATGAACGTATTGGGCGCGTTCGACAACCCGAGCTGCATAACTAACCACTCATACATGTCATCATTTATCTTGAAAGCCGTCTTCCACTCATCCCCCTCTCTAACTCTAATCTGATGGTACCCACTAAAGGTCGATATTCGAAAAGATCTGGGCACCAGTCATCGTGTAACACCTCCCCTGTAATGACCATACAATATGGGTTTAGCCGGGGCCCCGCAACATATAGATGTCATAGCTTGAGCATTAAAAATGATATAAAATCACTATCCATCTCAAAACTCAGAAAACATGACAGTGGAAACACATCAACAAGACTAGAAGTTATCCACAACTATAGGAGTTGAAATGACTTTAAGGCCTTACAACATTCAAACATCCAAAACCTCGTCAACACCAAACATCAATGTGTCATAACACTCATAGGCTACCTCGGCATGCAAGCCGAATTACAGAGAATGAAACATAATATTCAAACATAAAAGAACTAAAAGAAGGGGGGTACACTTCATGGGGCTTTATGCCTTTTTGGCCGCCGAGCTTGCTCCAACTTGTGATTCTTGACCTGTAAGAATTTGTTGTAACGTGGGTCAGCAAAGGATGATCTCAGCTGTGTAACCAACGCATCTCCTCTCGGTCGTCCCTAGCGGACCCCGGGACACTCAATCACCCTGCAGGTCAGCAATTTGTATGCATATGTAAATAAACATGATTAAACATAAAAGCAACAGGTTTGGGTGCCTCATGCATCAAACATGTTTCTATGTTGAGCATTTTAAATAAATGGGTCTACAATGCAGCATGTATGCAAACTTGAGTTTCACCCAAGACACCCTATAGCGCGTATGATTCTAACACATCATCACACAACATTCACACGGGAACTTCCAATTTACCCCATCGGCGTTCAACCCGCAACACGAAATTCTTGCGTAGGCCCCACCCGCTCATGGGTCTCAACACTCGGGCTTGCCTGCAAGCTCTGACTCTCACGTCAGTTCCGTCACACAATCCAACTGATGCTAAGAACAAGGTTCGCTGGGAACCTTCAACGTTGATCCACAGCGTCCAACCTCCATCACCCCAAGAGGAACACTATTGAGGCCAATTGAATCACGCACGCCTTCAATACCAATCTCACATCTCTTCTCATCTAGCTCTGGTGATTCTTACACAGTTTTTCGACTTTTTCCATGGTAGCTTCACCTTTTATAACCCGTGTTTTTCTTTTTTTTTAATTCTCATGTGGGCTGCATGTTTGCCTAAAGTCAAGGAATAGTTGTCTTTTGATCTTTTTTATAAAGAATTTTTAAATTTTTTATTCAAAAATTCCAATCTTTTGATTTTAAAATAATCAGAACAAAGCAACAGCTTGGTGAATCACTTGGGAGGTGGCTGATGAGGTTTGAAATTTCAAACCAACCTAACAATTCACCACCTTCATTAAACTTCAAACACCACCATCACATTCTGCACAAAAAGCATCATCTGCATTAAACATCATTTGCACTAAGCATCATCTACACGAAGCACTAAACTGCATTGAGCATCTGCAAGAAGCGCCACATAACCGACCAAGATGTCAGTCAACCTGCTCCAGTCGACTTCATCATGCACCGGCTCAACCTGGGAAAGTCAACATAATTAGATCGTGGAAATTAACTCGTCGAACCTAAATCCTTGGAAGGCGATCGACTTCACCACCACGACTGTCAACCTTATTACCCGTAGAAATCATGGACTCACCATCTCGCACCGCAGTCCCGATTAGTCGATATAACCTACCATGTTGTACACAGCTCACATGAGCAAAGCGCACCCCCACATCACCATAAGAACTTTGTGTCTTGCCGCCCAGTTGCAACCCACCGAGTCCAATCTGCCCAATGACATCAGATTCTTACACAACTTGGCCACCATATGCACCCTCTTAAGCCTACGCATCGCTTCATCATGCTTGCACAATTCAACTGTTTTTATCCCTGTGACCTCGCATCTCTAGTTATCACCGAGAATGATCGACCCGACTGTTACCTCTAAGGAACTGAACATAGATACATTTGAGCAAGTGTGAGCTATTAGAGTCACCTTGATTCTCAGTGACGCAATAAAAACTGAAATCTCCTGCCAAGTCCAGTGTCACCATGCCCCCATTTTGGACGTCACTTAGAGTACCAAAACTCTCTGCACGTTGCAGAAAATGTCTCATAATGTCAACCGAGCCAGTGCACCACTCGATCCTTTGTCAAAACTCCACCCATGTTCATGCGCTACCAAGATTGGTCACTCCTAGAAATGGGGTCCTTCAACATCTGAATGAACAACAACGTCAGTGTGACTTCTTCCAGGCCCATTGTATCCTTCCAGTACAGGAGCGTAATTACCATGTGCTAGTATGACACCAAGAGCGAGGTAAGAAGAAAGAGGGTCATGTCTTCTTCCTCTACTTTCGAGTTAACCACATGCAATTGAGTCGGAAGATTGTTGAACACATTGAAATGTCTCTGCAGGTTGTCACATTCCTGCATCTTCAGCATATAGAAGCGTTGCTTTAACAACAATCTTGTCATCACATTTTGACAGGTACAACCGCTCCAGCTTCTCTCAAAGCCCGACTGTCGTTTCTTCACCTCAATATTGAAGAGCACCTGGTCAACGACACACATCGTGATTGTGCTTGTGTTCAGTCCTCATCCTTTACCGTTGTGAGCAATTTGTCGCGCCCTCGCAAACTCATATCAAGTACTGCTGAACTAACATGTGCTTAACTCGAATCTGTCATACACTAAAGTTCCCGCCAACATTGCATTTCTCCACTGAAAATATCTCCAGAACTGTGTTCTTCCCTGTCATGGTGGTTCTCAACACAAACTAGTGAAACGTGACTTGTTCCAAGGTCAGATTTGAAATGAGAAGAGGACCTAGTCGTTCACCACCACAGTCAGACCTTTTCTCAGAACGTCCAATCACTGGTCTCATACCGAACCTACCTATGATATCACTTGTTACGTCAACGCAGCCCACTACAACTATTTTTGTGTGTAGCCTGTCGTTGTTGATGTCGCATCCAAACCGTCGCAACCCAACGGTGACAACACCTCCTTTCTCGTCCACTCTCTCAAAAGCAGATTTGGTTTTTCTCCTTTGTAGTGATGATATAAACCTCCATTCATCTCCTTTTATAGGTATTTTTCATGCTTAAACTTAGGCTTTCTTGGAAGTTTCTTAGTTAATGCACATGTGGCTTTGAGAAAGCAAAGTCTTACTTGAGGACTTTATGCATATATAAAGTCTTCAATCAAGACTTTAATTAACCACCATGTTTGAAACCAACCATATCAAAACACCACTTTGGTTCGAATTTCAAACATTGTCACCTATAAATTAATTGAAAACATGGTGGCAAATTAGGTTAGTTTGAAGACTTTATGCAGTAACTTGTTAGGTTGGTTTGAAATTTCAAACGTCATCAACCACCTCCACATGATCCATCGAGCAGCTGCTTTGTTTTGATTATTTTAAAATCAAAAGATTGAAAACTTTTGATAAAATAATCAATGATCTTTATAAAAAAAGGTCACAATTTCTTGACTTTGGGGCAAGCATGCAGCCCACTTGAGGGTTAAAAAATAAAAATAAAAGTTATAAAAGGTGAATCTAATTTGGAAGAAAAAGTAAGAGAACCGCCTAAAAACCACTAGAGTTAGAGGAGAAGAGGTGTGAGCATGGTGACGAAGGCGTGCATGATTGCAGTTGGCCTCGACAGTGTTCCTCTTGTGGTGATGGTGGTTGGACATTGTGGATCAACGTCGAAGGTTCCCGGGTGAACCTTCTGCGTCTGCTACGTAGATTGCAATCAAAGTTTTATATTCTCCGCGGATTATATTGTTGTCCATCTTCATCTGCGATATTTATTGGACGCATTGTACTTTCTCCTTATTTGAGTCGCTACAATAATGTTGTTATAAAATATTGCCAATTTTCCGTATTTTATTTTCTATTTTTGACTGTCCTGGGAAATTATTCTGCTTCATTCTCAACATAACTCTCCTAAACCCAGACAGCGCAGGCCGTCGGGGTTGTCTGTCCCTTTGGCTACACAGCTGAAATCACATGTTGCTCGTCTGCATGCTCGCACAACCGAGGCAACCTGATGTTGACAGGCGATACCCGCATGCCTCCGCAGTCTGAGCAAACTCTTGACCTACTTGGTTGGTTGGTGCATCTGGTTCAGACCATGGACCCTTCAAATTCTAGACCTCCCCAAGCTTCTCTGAAACTCAAACAATGCTCATCCTTCTCCTAAGGTTTTTCCATCTAAGGAAGGAATCCAAACCCCATAATTTCACTTCTTTTATTCCTAATACAGACATAGAAAGGTGTTATGCTATGATGCTCCACCGGACCGGTCCAGCTGGACCGGTCCGGTTCTGTTATTTGATTTTATACATATATATTAGCTTGCACAGGAGCGGAACACCCCCCCCCCCCGATCCAATATTCTAACCTAATCAGCCATCGGAAAAACGGGAGAAGAGAAGCGCGGCGGCTTCGGGTGCACGGGAGAAGGGGAGAAGAGAAGCGCGGCGGAAGATCGGGAAGAACCGATCTAGGAGCGATCGACGGCGGGCCTTCTTCTCCGGCGATAGAGGCGCCGCGGCGGCTTGGGAGTACGCACGATCGAGCGGCGACATCGGGAGATCGGCCCAGGTTCTGCAGCGATCGGGCTTGGATTCGGGAGGAGATCCGGCAGCGGCATCGGGCGAAGGAGGAGCGGCGGCTTCGGGAGCAGCGATCGGTTCGGGGGTTTCTTCTCCGGCCAAGATCGAGCGACGACGGACTCTCCTTCTCCAGCGACTTCGGCTAGGATCGGGATTCCCGATCGAGGTGTTTCTTCTCCGGCGACAGCGGCGACAGCGGCAAGCCCGATCTAGGGCTACGTAAGTCCAGTGATCCTTGGGATCCGGCGGTGGCAAGATCGGGCAGAGGCGCTTCTTCTCCGGCGACGATCGGCGGGCATAGGGCCGATCTTGGGCCGGCTCTTCTTCTCCAGCGGGCATAGGGCCCAATCTTGGGCCAGCGGTTCTTCTTCGGCAAGGATCGGGATACCGATCAAGGCGGGCAACTCCGGCGGCTCCGGCGATCCAGCGGCGGCGGCAACTTCGGCGGTGAAAGAAGGCATAAGGCTGCGGTTCCTTCATTTTGAAGAGAGCAGCGGTTTTCTTGGCCGGAGGGCGACGACGTGTGGCGGAGGGAAAATCGGATTACCCGATTTTGGGCACCAGTGGCGCATCGGGTTCATCTCCAGCGTGTGACAGCGGCTTGGCCGGCTGTATCCAGGGAGGAGAGGGGGCTCACGGCGGTGGCTTGGTGCAGATTCCGGAGGCGAAGATCAGATTCAGATCCAGGCTCAGATTGGACAGTTTTGCGGCCGGCATAGGGGAGTTTTCTTCCCTCTCTCTTGATTTCTTGTTGTTCTTTATTTCCTATTTTAGGTTAGTGTCGATCCGTTGAGGATCGTTGAGTGTCTGTGTTGTAATCGGATATTTTTTTTCTATTTGTGGATCCGGCGCGCTCTCCCCGTGGATGTAAGAGCTTAACTCCGAACCACATATATCTCTTATCGTCTGTGTGTTTTTATGTGTTTTGGAAACTCGAACTGTTGGATTGGTGCGCGCCATTATTTGCTCAAAGATTTTTGCTTCCGTTGCTATTGTCCGCGACGAGTTCCGTATTCGCGGGCAGGTGCCAATTGCACAACAATTGGTATCAAAGCCAGGTTCAACCTTCGGACCAGTGAGCAAATTCAATGGCGGCCAAATTCGAGATTCCAAAATACGATGGGCGGATCGATTTCGGTCTTTGGCAAAAGCGCATAAAGGTCGTACTCGTTCAGCAGGGTCTTCACAAGGCACTCCTTGGAAAGGAGAAGGCTAAGGTGAAAGACGACGACGAGTGAGATGAGCTGGACCTCAAGGCCATCAACACCATACAGCTGTGTTTGGCAGACGAGGTCATGTACAACGTTATCGAGGCGAAAACTACGGTGGACTTGTGGAGGAAGCTCGAGGAGCTCTACATGTCCAGGTCGCTCACAAACAAGTTGTACGTGAAGAAGCAGTTGTACAGCTTGAGGATGTCCGAGGGAACGCAGTTGTTGGACCATATGAATGTGTTCAACAAGCTGGTATCCCAGTTGCGGAGTATGGATGTGAAGGTCGAGGAGGAAGATCAGGCTCTTCTCCTCTTGTCCTCACTCCCGAGGTCGTTCGATCATTTAGTCACCACCATGTTGTATGGGAAGGATACCCTTAAGATGGAGGAAGTGGTGACGATGCTTCTCTCTAATGAGAAGAGGAGCAGTTCCGGATCGAGTGCGAGCGAGGGTCTGCTCGTGAAGAGCAGAGACCCATCCCGAGGGAGATCGAGAGGGGGAGGCAAGAAGGATGATCGACCTAGGTCCAGGGGTAGATGTTATTACTGCAAGGAGGAGGGGCATTGGAAGGCCAACTGCCCAGTGAGGAAACTCAAGGGCAAAGGATCTGTGCCTCAGCAGGCTGCAGTAGCATCCGAGTGCGTGAGTGATGATGATGTTCTACACGTTTCACAAAGCCGCGACGTGGTAGTCGGGACCACAGATTCCTGGATCATGGATACAGGATGTTCGTTCCACATGTGCCCGAACATTGAATGGTTCTCCAGTATTAGGCACTGTGGAGGTGGTCGTGTTCGGATGGGGAACCGGTCAGAGTGCGAGATATCTGGAGTCGGGAGCATCAGGATTAGGATGTTCGATGGAGTGGTTAGTACCCTCACCGACGTTCGGTATGTGCCCGAGTTGAGGAAGAGCTTGCTTTCTTTAGGCACTCTGGAGGCTGTCGGGTATTCTTATACCAGTAGCAGCGGGTATTTGGAGGTCAGGAGAGGCGCACAGACAGTCTTGAGAGGAGAGCGTTCTGGATCGCTCTATAGACTGATTGGCACCACGATTGCCAGGGGAGATGCGGGGAGAGAGGTCACACCGTCTCTCGAGCTACAGGATACGGTAGCGCATGCATTTCAGGCGATCTCCTCAGATCGCGATTCCTTCGATAGAGCTTTAGAGAGCAGAGACTGTTCTCAGCGAAAAACTAGGAAGGACCAGCGGAGGAGCGGGGCAGGATTCGTGGCAAGGGCGTGTGCACGGAGAGAGGACCTTGGCGGAGGTAGAATCTTCGCAGCCGTAGAGGAGACGGGTAGAGAGTCATCTCAGGAGTACCCAGACACCGCGAGAGGAGCCATCAGGCTCAGAGGTCTCACCGAGGAACTTAGGATCACTCAGGAGAAGGTGGAGTTGCACAGTGAGAGTTCGAGTGCGATTCGTCTTGCAGTAGACCCGGTCTATCGTGCAAGGACGAAGCACGTCGACGTGCGTCACCGGGAGTTGAGGGAGTTCGCTCGAGGTGGAGGCGTGATGTTGCGGGAGATTCCTACGGAGGAATGCGTTGCGAGCATGCGGGAGAAATCAGTGAGGCGAGTCAAGTTTGACTTGACTCAGACTGTTGCACGTTGATCGTGCCGGCCCCAGGGAGAGGGGGCTTGTCGGCGGCTTCGGGTGCACGGGAGAAGAGAAGCGCGGCGGAAGATCGGGAAGAACCGATCTAGGAGCGATCGACGGCGGGCCTTCTTCTCCGACGATAGAGGCGCCGCGGCGGCTTGGGAGTACGCACGATCGAGCGGCGACATCGGGAGATCGGCCCAGGTTCTGCAGCGATCGGGCTTGGATTCGGGAGGAGATCCGGCAGCGGCATCGGGCGAAGGAGGAGCGGCGGCTTCGGGAGCAGCGATCGGTTCGGGGGTTTCTTCTCCGGCCAAGATCGAGCGACGACGGGCTCTCCTTCTCCAGCGACTTCGGCTAGGATCGGGATTCCCGATCGAGGTGTTTCTTCTCCGGCGACAGCGGCGACAGCGGCAAGCCCGATCTAGGGCTACGTAGGTCCAGCGATCCTTGGGATCCGGCGGTGGCAAGATCGGGCAGAGGCGCTTCTTCTCCGGCGACGATCGGCGGGCATAGGGCCGATCTTGGGCCGGCTCTTCTTCTCCAGCGGGCATAGGGCCCAATCTTGGGCCAGCGGTTCTTCTTCGGCAAGGATCGGGATACCGATCAAGGCGGGCAACTCCGGCGGCTCCGGCGATCCAGCGGCGGCGGCAACTTCGGCGGTGAAAGAAGGCATAAGGCTGCGGTTCCTTCATTTTGAAGAGAGCAGCGGTTTTCTTGGTCGGAGGGCGACGACGTGTGGCGGAGGGAAAATCGGATTACCCGATTTTGGGCACCAGCGGCGCATCGGGTTCATCTCCAGCGTGTGATAGCGGCTTGGCCGGCTGTATCCAGGGAGGAGAGGGGGCTCACGGCGGTGGCTTGGTGCAGATTCCGGAGGCGAAGATCAGATTCAGATCCATGCTCAGATTGACCAGTTTTGCGGCCGGCATAGGGGAGTTTTCTTCCCTCTCTCTTGATTTCTTGTTGTTCTTTATTTCCTATTTTAGGTTAGTGTCGATCCGTTGAGGATCGTTGAGTGTCTGTGTTGTAATCGGATATTTTTTTTCGATTAGTGGATCCGGCGCGCTCTCCCCGTGGATGTAGTAGCTTAACTCCGAACCACGTATATCTCTTGTCGTCTGTGTGTTTTTCTGTGTTTTGGAAACTCGAACTGTTGGATTGGTGCGCGTCATTATTTGCTCAAAGATTTTTGCTTCCGTTGCTATTGTCCGCGACGAGTTCCGTACTCGCGGACAGGTGTCAATTGCACAACAGAAAGGTGCACAAAATAGTATAATTTCCCTTTTAGCAGTTGTAAATTCAGGTTTATACACCGACTTCAAAAAAAAGAGCAAGAAGAGCTAAACTCTAGCTGTTAACACCCGCCAATAAATTTCTAAGACACTCATTTCAAAGAGAGAGAGAAAAACATCATTTTTTTCTAATAATCGTAAGAACACAGCATCCAAGAATCGCAAAAATCATTACCAGATACAATACAAACCAATTTCAGAAAACTTACTCCTATCACTTGACCAACGACCTCTACACAGATCAGAAGAACAATCAGAAAAAAAAGAAGCCAAGTACGAACGCATTGTCAAACTCTAGATGCCCCTGCAAGCAAAAACCATAAAAAGAAAATCATCAATTGCGCTTCAATCTTACAGTACCGATATAGAACAGAAGGCGGAGCAAGGGAAAAAACAATTGAGATCATCGCCTAAAAAGGATGAGATCCAGAAGTAGCGCACTAGTAAACAAACATGGGCAAGGTATCAATCAGACAGAGAAGAGCACACCTACGTCTGCTTATAGAGGGAAGCGGATGAAGAGCGAACTCGCTTGCTGCGGAACATCATGTAACCAATCGGGAACACCACACCCGCCATCATGATCGCGACGCCGATGAAGTACCTCAACGGATCCGGCGGCTCCACCTCCAAAAGTCTCCTCAGCTGCGAACAAAGAGAAATACCTTAGACAATTCGAGATGAAACGCAACTTTTCCCACAAGAATCGTTGATGTACGTTGATGGGGATTTCGATGAAATGTATAATTTCATGGTGAGGGTTTGGGCAAATTTCAAAAGAGCGTGGTTACCGGCATTCCTCTTTTCTTCAAGAAAACGGCGGCGGCGGTGGTGGAGAGGAGAAGAAGAGATGAGTCGCTGAGCGGGAAACAGCGGATCGGACAATAGAGTAAATACTCGCCGGAGGATTTGAGCTTCCGTTCAATACCGTCTTACTGCCTTCGGGATAATGCCTGTTCCCCGCCCACTTGCGGGTATATGAGAATGCTAATGATTTGGCTTTATTTAGAAATGACTATGCGCACAGTATTAAATTAGTCAAAAAAATCTTTCAAGTGCTATACTGTTTCTTTTCTTTCGGTGCCCAAAACCTCCCTATCTCTTGTAGCGTGACTTTAGGGCTTCATCAACAAAATTAGCAACCATCAAATATTATCTTTGTATGTTAGACATTATCAATCACTGAGCACAATTGCAATCAGAAATCACTGCAATTAGTCATGCACATTAGGGCTGCAGGGTCGGTTCGGGACCGGTCTTTTAAAAGATCGGTCTTTTGGTCCACTACTCCCGGACCGGTCCCACTCAAACTAGTTCCGGTCCGGAATCGATTTTCCACCTCTTGAGGAGGACCGGTCCTAACCGGTCCTAACCGGTCCCGAACCCAGTGGCGGATCCAGAACGATTTCTCAGTGTGGTGTTCAATAAGATAACGATAAATTATTTTTTTTTGTTAAATTTAAGTAAAATGACTAAAATTTTACAAACTTACAATAGCAAATTGAACCTTTTGGAAAATAACAAAATAAGGTTGTGCGTGTGGGCTGAATGTTAGAATCACGCAGGACAGTGCATCGGCGCGGGCTGTTGGTAGTCGGCGAACAACGAGAAGGGGATAGAAGGTCCGGTACGGGAAGGATGCGCCGGCTGGCCGCTGTTGGTAGTCGACAAAGAAGGAGACAGAAGATCGTTGGTTGCTGGTAGGCAGCGATGAAGGAGACGGAAGGTAGCGAGCTGCTGGTAGTTGGCCAAACTGGAGGATAATTTAGTATTTATTTTTTTCCATTCAAATTTATTGACCAGGATTGTAAACGTGACAAATATTGCAATTAGTATTAACCACAATTGTGACAGCAACAAATAATTTAAATAGTAATAGCCACGGTTATACATCATGGCTAATACTGCAAATAATATTAGTCACGGTAGTAAACCGTGGTAACTGTTGCAAACAGGGGCGAATCCAGAAATTTTGGCTAGGGGGGGTCAGTCATTAGGCGAAGCCAGTTTTTTTTAATACAAAATTTTAAATATAAAAAATATATAAACAGTTTTGAGACAAAATATATCATATATACAAAAACCACATACATGTTAATTCAAATTTGTCCGACAATTTTTCAGTTTATAAAATTCATCTGTGATACAATCTTTATCAATTTTTTTCGTTATTTCTCGCTCTATGTATAAAGTCATGCAATTTGCAAGAAATTCATCTTCCATCTTGTTGCGAAGTCTCGTTTTAACAAGTGTCATAGCAGAAAATGATCTTTCTGTAATTGCTGTTGAGACCAGAAGAGTCAAAATGAGGCGAATCAATTTGTCAATAAGATAGTAGGTCTTCGATTTTTTCGTTTTCCACCAATTTCTCATACAGCTTGGAATTTGTAGGCAAATTTTTGAAATCCTTGTGAAAGAGACCATCAAGTTGATAATGTTGCAATTGAGTATTTAACACATAGATTTCTTGCTCACTGAAATTTTGATGGTAGAACTTCTTTGTTATGGCACATATATCATCAATCTTAAAAGACTTGTATTCATCGCTTGGATCTAATGGCATACTTAGACAAAGGAGTTTCATAAAATTTTCACTGAATTTATAATTTACCTCCTGCAACACACAATCTATTGTGGCTTAATGTAACATATTATGTTTGAGATTTGTCAAATTTATGTTAAATATCCTTAGGATATACAAATGTTTAAGTTGCTAAATATGCAGTTAAAAAAATGTTAATCCAGTAAAAACTGAAACAGTGGAATGATCAAATCTAGTAAAAATATCTTTGGCCCTTGGGAGATTTGTAAAATGTTGCTAAATATCCAATTTATATCTATGTAGTTAAAAACATTGCAACAAAATCTAGTAAAAATTGCAAATATTAATCTCTTCATTCATCGTTTGAATGAACCGGCAAACATCGAACACATTGTGTGCAGCTTAATGAAATTTAGTGTACAAAAGTCTCTTTGAGGCCTTAAGTCGAACACATGATGTGCAGAGTTATTTGAAGGAAAAATTACAGAATCAGGAAAAATTAGTGAACAACGAACCTGAAAGAATGTAATGGAAGAAAAGTTCAAGGGGATTGAAACATTGGAATGATCGAATCAATATCTATAAAAACTTACAGGGGGATATGCGATGAAATAGTCCCTCCAAGTTGTGGCGAATGGTGGTCCTACGAGACTTTGCTAGGTCTTCAAACATTAATCACATGTATAAGAACAACGACACTATGCTTCGGCAGGTTACCGCCACGGCGCCACCGCGGCACAGGAGATCAAAAATGGCTCCTGTGAATGTAAACAAGCAATAATGAGGCTACGGCAAGCCGCACGGGGTTTTGAACCGGCTATTTTAATTTCAGCGGGCATTCATAGTTCTCGGCGGGATTTTGTGCGCCAAAAGCGGGAAAAAATAATTTTTTTAATAGAAAATATATATTACACCTATATACTAGTACTTTTTAAAATTTCTTGGGGGGCCCGAGCCCCCATGGGCCCCCCGTTAAATCCGCCCCTGGTTGCAAATAGTTTTAGTCATGATTGTAAATCATTGCTAGAAATAATATTAGCGACGGTTTTAAATCGTGGCTAATAATGCAAATAGTATTTGTCGCGGTTTTAAACCGTGTCTAATGCTACTTCAATTTAAGAAAAAAAATCAATGTGGGGGGCTGCCCACACTCGTCCTATAGCAGGTCCAGCCCTGCCCGGACCGGTTCTAACCGATCCCGGACCAGTCCTAACCGATCCAGGACCGGTCTTTTTCATGCACCTCCACATTATGCCTAAGTGTAGATGACCGACCTTTAACTTTCAAATTTCCTCCTCTTGAGGAGGACCAATTCAATGATGAGTAGAAGTAGTTCAAGGCATTGAAGGATACATGCAACCTCAACAATATTGCTTTCATGCTGGAATGATCGGTCTTTTATCAAAGACCGGTCTTTTAGCGGTCTTTTATCAAAGACCGGTCTTTTAGCGGTCTTTGATGAAAAAATAGGGACCACGTGGGACCAGTCCCAACCGGACTGGTCCTGTACATATCCGGAGAGTAGTGGTCGACAGTGTTGAATTTTCTCAAAGTGGTCAGCAAGGTAGCCTAAAGCCAAATTAATATTCTCATAACTACCCAGTTCACACTTTGATCATGCGGAAATCCAAGGAGCAAGTTTAACACCAACAACCAATGGAAGCACAAGCAGATCTTTTATTCATTCACATTTCTTTACAAGGCGAGGTATACGTAGCGAGACATGATTTCGCTAGTACACAAGCTATAAACAGAAAGAATAACACAAGCCGGGCGGACAGCACTGGAGACCGTCGAGACCGCCTCGTCCGCCAAGGTCGCCCAAGCCGCCCAAGCTGCAACTACTACAAGCCGAATAGCACACGGAGTCCGCCGAGACCACGAGGTCGCGCGGACATACCGCTATTCGCTGCTTGCTGAAGAAGAACAGAGGAACAGATCGCCTACCCGCCTGAGACCCGCGGTCAGGTTATTGGAACTTGAACATGCTGAAGTAGAAATCTGACAAGCCGCATAAGCGACCAGCTGAGACCGCAGAGACCGCACACTTCAATGCCCAACTCCTGGCTCCTTGAAGCTAGTCGCGCGACCTGCACACAGCACACCGTCAGCACTACTCAATCCGCGCGGACAGAAAACCGCAGACCGCAACACTTGCCCAAGCCCAACTTACTATTCCCTTCGTTACTGTAGATGTGCCGGGGGGTTCTATTTATAGGCGAGGTGAGGAGTGTGGTCACCACCTTAGTGGATAGAATCACCACCGCAGCCCGCGCACTAGCAAAACATCCGTTCGATGAGTCCGCAAGGACTTAGTCGGATTCCAAGAAAACCGCCAGAAGCAAGGCACCAAGGTCACTATTGGGCGGTCTGGCACCAGACCGCCCACACTATGCGGACACGAAACCGTCCGTACAGTCCGCCCACATCAACATTTGGACAACCACAACCCCCTTTAGCAACAGTCTGCACAGTACAAGACCAAAGCCTCCCTCCGCCACAAGTCCACGATCAAAAGGCAGTCCGCCCGGTCAACAACGAATTTGGCGGATACTACGGACACACTGCACTTGTCACAGAATGTGACCATGTCCAGTAAATCACCAAAGGTATAGTGCGAGCTCGGCGGACAAAGTCCAATCCGCCAATCATCCAAGCAGATCGCCACACTCCTCCAGAGTTAAGGCAGAGTCCGCAAGCAATCCTCGCATGATTGCCCAAACAAGCGGCCAACTGCCGGACTCCGATATCAGTCCGGGCAGTCCTCCACAGCAGTTAGCACCTATTGTACCACCAGAGTTCGGCAAGGGCCACAACCAAACTCCAAGGTCAATCCGCCACAGCGGATACCGCGGACACGCCAGTCCGCAAGCCTCCCGCAGATAGGACCCAATCCGCCAGTTAACACATAAGTTTGCAACACGGCCACTATACAAGGCACTGCCTACAGCCCGCAAACCTCTGTCCGCTCAGGCCGCTCCTTAATCAGCCAAGCCATCAAGATAGTCAACACTCTATCCGCAGACAATAGTCCGCCTAGGCCGCGGACTTAGTCCGCACAGGCCGCTCAGACCATAGGCTGCTCAATCAACAATCCACCAAGACACCTACTACCTAGGCCGCAGTCAGCAATCCGCCCAGGTCGCGGACTCAGTCCGCACAGGCCGCCCGGCCTGCCCATCACCCACTTCCACTTCACAAATTTCAACACTCCCTCTTGAAGTGAGAAGTGGTGATCAAGCCCAGCAAGCTACGTAACCGCTGAAAGGGCCCCTTCGACAACGGCTTTGGGAAGATGTCAGCAAGATTATCTTCACTCCGAACATGCCCGACCAGAAGAGATCCCTCCAACACCCTCTCCCTTATGAAGTGGTGTGCGATCTCAATATGCTTGGTCCTTGCGTGACACACTGGATTGTTTACCAGTTTGAGAGCACTCTCATTGTCACCCCAGAGTAAAGTAGGTCATTGCACTTCTTCATGAACATCCTCTACAAACCTCCGCAACCAGATAGCTTCCCGAGCAGCCAAGGCCGAAGCCTTATACTCAGCTTCCGTAGTTGACACAGACACAGAATCCTGCTTCTTGGTACACCACGAAATACCAGTTGAACCACAAGTGAAAACATAACCCGAAGTTGACCACCGATCATCCGAGTCACCACCATAGTCAGTGTCTGTGTATCCAAGCAAAGCAAAGTCTGCATCCCTACTATAGAGGAGTCTCATATCAGAAGTTGACTTGACATACTTCAAGATGTGCTTTGCCGCTTCCAGATGAGACTTCCTTAGTTCAGCCATAAACCGACTTACTCGGCCAACAGCATAAGCAATGTCTGGCCTTGTAATCGTCAGGTAGATCAAACTCCCTACAAGAGCCCTGAACACCAAGGATCAGGAAGAATCCTTCCTTCATCTCGTCGAAGCTTCAGCCCATGTTCTAGTGGAGTAGAGCAACACTTCCCTTCGCCCATGCCAAACCGACTTACAATGCGATCTACATATCCTTTTTTGCAAATGAGAATTCCGCACTCCTTCCTCTCCACTTCAAGACCGAGAAAGTGATGAAGCTCTCCCAAGTCTTTCATCTCAAAGCGTATAGCAAGCTCAGCCCCGAGCCTTGCTACTTCCCCCTCCGAATTTCCTGTGGTGATCATATCATCCACATACAACAGGACCAAGACTTGAAGCTCCCCCTTCTTCTTGACGAACAAGCTAGAATCCGAGTTGGAAGCAAGATATCCGCAGAATTGCAAATACTATGTTATCTTCCCATACCAAGCTCTAGGAGCTTGCTTCAACCCGTAGAGAGCCTTCCTGAGCTTACAGACATAGTCTGGATGATATTCAGAAACAAAACCAAGTGGCTGATCCATGAAGATGTCCTTGTCAATCTCTCCGTAAAAAAAGCATTCTTCACATCAAGTTGTCACATCCTCCATCCCTTGCTAGCAGTCAAGGCGATCACCACTCTAACTGAAGTCATCTTTGCAACCGGACTAAACGTCTCCTCATAGTCTTCTCCATACTGCTGTGAGAATCCTCGAGCAACCAGACGAGCTTTGAACCTATCAATGCTCTCATCAGCCTTCTTCTTCAACTTATACACCCACTTACAAGTCACTGGAGTAATGTCATCAACTTTGGGCACAAGGTCCCAGGTTTCATTTTTCTTGAGAACAGCAATCTCTTCCTTCATGGCATCATCCCACTCCTTGACTCCAGTGGCCTCATTGAAGTTTGCGGGCTCTCGCTCATCCAGAGGACCTGCAAAGAAGCAGGAGACAAAGCTCACTGCATCCCCATCACAGTAACGAGCTGGTGGCTTAATAACCCTCTTCGATCTCTGAAGGGTCTGCTCCTTGCTTACTACCTCTGTTGCTCCTTCAGGCTCAACACCACCTTCAGGCAAACTTTGAGCAATGCTCCCCCTGCTTCCTGAGCCAGAAGCCTCAGCATCAGAATTTGAAGCAATAGGAGCTGCTGGTAAAACAACAAGCTCCTCTTCAAGGCCTTCAGCAGCCACCATCGGTTCTTCATCAACCTTGCTTCTGGTTAGCTCAACCGAGCCACCTCCATACGACGTCAGCTCGTCAAAGACAACATCTCTTGACACAACAAACTTCTTCGTCACAGGATCCATGCATCTCCATCCTTTTTTCCGCTCATCGTAGCCAACAAAGACAAGCTTCCTTGTCCTTGCATCCAGCTTAGTCCATGAAGCATCCGGGGCATGCACATAGCAAGTTGAACCGAACACTCGAAGGTGTTCCACACTAGGCTTCTCCTTCAGCAACAACTCAAAAGGAGTATTCATGTTAATCGGGCTAAGCAGCATCCGGTTGATGACATAAGAAGCACAAGACATCCCCTCCGCCCAAAAGGACCTTGGAATGTCTTTCGCATGAAGCCAGCATTTGCAAGTCTCTGTCAGATGACGGATCTTCCGCTCCGCTACTCCATTTTGTTGTGGAGTGTGAGCACAAGTGAGCTCTCGTTGGATCTCGTACTTCCTGCAGAAGTTAGAAAACTCGGAGGAGATAAACTAATCACCGTTGTCTGTTCTAAGCTTCTTGATCTGCAAGCCAAGCCGACCCTCCACCAACTCCTTGAACTCCACAAACAAACGGAAGGCTTATGTCTTCTCCTTCAAGAAATATACACAAGTGTATCTTGAGTAGTCATCAATCAGCACAAGCATGTATCTGCTCCCGCCAAGGAAGAAAGCTTAGGTAAGCCTCTTATAAGGCTTTTGTTTGCCATAGCTTTCAACTTCTTCATTCCTACATGCCCCAGCCTTTCATGTCATATAGTCGCGCTATCGTTTGCTCTCATCCGATCAACATAAGAGTTAGTAGCAAGAACAAACAAGTTATTCACTCTCCTCCCAACATGAACAACATCAGTCTTAACCGCTGATACATTGCGAAGGAACTTCACTTCTATTGGCCCAAACAAATCGTGATAACCCGCGTCTACTGCATTGGTCACCGAGAAGAGGTTCTTCTTCATGCCCGGTATGTGATACACACTCCTTAACGTGAGTGGCCCCTTATCACCACCCAACGACACAACACCCTCATTCTCTACTGTATAAGCAGTATTATCAGCAGTTATAATAGCTTCATTACCTGAGTAGGCTTGCAGAGAAGAGAAATTCGACTTGTCTCCGGTGAGGTGATGACCACACCCGGAGTCCACGATCCAATCATCGTTGAAGTTGACTGCGGACAGGGCACGGAGACAAGTGCCCGTCTTGAAAGCTCTGCCCCATTCAGCTTCCTCACACTTAGAGTGAGCTTCCTCCTTGCCAGCAACATGCCCAGGCTGCAGTTTGACCTTGTAGTCCCTCTTGAAGTGTCCTCGCTGATGACACCTGTAGCACTCCAGGTTCTTCTTCCAGTCCTTCTTAGGAGTCGTGCTTCTCTCTACCTGATAAGAAGTTGAAGGCTCATTCTCAGCAGCGACTTGCTTGTTCTTCCCTTCCCATCCCTTCTTCTTCTTGCCCGTGAAGAGTGCTTCACTGCTTTCCTCAGAGACAGTGACTACAGTCATCTGCCTTGCCAAGCTTTCCTGTGAAGCAAGCAGATTCTCAAGCTCCAGCAAAGATGGTTGAGTAGCCCAGCCTTGAACTGATGTCATAAAAGCAACATACTCCTACCGCAAGCCGCGGATTACGTGCCTTTTCAACTTAGCCTCAGAGATAGGCTCATCAGCATCAAGCGCTGGTATCTCTGCACACAGACTCTTCATCTTCAAGAAGTATTTAGAGATAGTCAGGTCTCATTGAGTTGTCCTTGTCAACTCATTCTTCAGAAACTGAAGTCTAGTCACATTCTTCCTATTGAACAACTCATCAATGGTTGTCCAAATGTCAGCAGCAGACTCACATCCAATGATGTGATCAAACAGTTCTGGTGAAATAGCTCTCTTGAGAACAAACTCCGCCTTAGCATTTGTTTTTCTCCAGAGCCTCACCTGCTCAGCAGTTCCGAAAGCAGCAGTCACTTCCTGTATGTCGTCACCATCGATGACCTCTCATAGCTCCTCACCAAGAAGGTAACACTTCATGCACGACTTCCACTTCTTGAAGTTAGTCGGCGTTAAGAGTTCAATGCCAAGATCTCTTGCATAACTCCCTTCCATTGCAACATCTGTTGGTTAGCAACCTTTCAGAAGCACAGAGCACCAACACAGGTTGATCACCGCTCACGCAACTGAACCTCGCTCTGATACCATGTTGAATTTTCTCAAAGTGGTCAGCAAGGTAGCCTAAAGCCAAATTAATATTCTCAGAACTACCCAGTTTACACTTTGATCATGTGGAAACCCAAGGAGCAAGTTTAACACCAACAACCAATGGAAGCACAAGCATATCTTTTATTCATTCACACTTCTTTACAAGGCGAGGTATACGTAGCGAGACATGATTTCACTAGTACACAAGCTATAAATAGAAAGAACAACACAAGACGGGCGGACAGCACTGGAGACTGTCGAGACCGCCTCGTCCGCCAAGGTCGCCAAAGCCGCCCAAGCTACAACTGCTACAAGCCGAATAGCACACGGAGTCCGCCGAGACCGCGAGATCGCGCTGACACATCGTTATCCGCTGCCTGCTGAAGAAGAACAGAGGGACAGACCGCCTACCCGCCTGAGACCCGCGGTCAGGTTATTGGAACTTGAACAAGCTGAAGTAGAAATCTGACAAGCCGCAGAAGCGACCAGCTGAGACCGCACACTTCAATGCCCAACTCCTGGCTCCTTGAAGCTAGTCGCGCGACCTGCACACAGCACACCGCCAGCACTACTCAATCCGCACGGACAGAAAACCGCAGACCGCAACACTTGCCCAAGCCCAACTTACGGTTCCCTCCGTTACTGTAAACGTGCCGGAGGGGTTCTATTTATAGGCGAGGTGAGGAGTGTGGTCACCACCCTAGTGGATAGAATCACCACCCCAGCTCGCGCACTAGCAAAACATTCGTCCGCTGAGTCCGTAAGGACTTAGTCGGATTCCAAGAAAACCGCTAGAAGCAAGGCACCAAGGTCACTATTGGGCGGTCTGGCACCAGACCGACCACACTATGCGGACACGAAACCGTCCGTACAGTCCGCCCACATCAACATTTGGACAACCACAACCCCCTTTAGCAACAGTCCGCGCAGTACAAGACCAAAGCCTCCCTCCGCCATAAGTTCATGACCAAAAGGCAGTCCGTCCGGTCAATAGCGAACTTGGCGGATACTGCAGACACACTGGACTTGTCACAGAATGTGACCAAGTCCAGTAAATCACCAAAGGCCTAGTGCGAGCTCAGCGAATAAAGCCTAGTCCGCCAATCATCCAAGCAGATCACCACACTCCTCCAGAGTTAAGGCAGAGTCCACAAGCAATCCTCGCATGACTGCCCAAACAAGCGACCAACTGCCGGACTCCGATATCAGTCCGGGCAATCCTCCACAGCAGTTAGCACCTGATGTACCACCAAAGTTCGGCAAGGGCCACAGCCAAACTCCAAGATCAATCCGCCACGGCGGATACCGCGGACACGCCAGTCCGCAAGCCTCCCGCGGACAGGACCCAATCCGCCGGTTAACACACAAGCTTGCAACACGGCCACTGTACAAGGCACTGCCTACAGCCCGCAAACCTCTGTCCGCTCAGGCCGCTCCTTAATCAACCAAGCCATCAAGATAGACAACACCCTATCCGCAGACAATAGTCCGCACAGGCCGCTCAGACCATAGGCTGCTCAATCAGCAAGCCACCAAGACAGCTACTACCCAAGCCGCAGTCAGCAATCCGCCCAGGTCGCGGACTCAGTCCGCACAGGCCGCCCGACCTGCCCATCACCCACTTTCACTTCACAAATTTCAACAGTCAGGAGCCAGATCGGCCAAAGTCCCGCAGTCCGGCTCGCCCAAGTGGGGTGGATCGTTTGAGGGGAGAGTGGAGCAGGTCGACTTGCACTCGCCCTATGGGCTCGACGAGCAGCGGACGAGTGGAGCAGGTCGGCTCGCACTTGCCCAGGGGCTCGGCGAACAGCAGGTGAGTGGGGCAGGCCGGGCCCGCACTCGCCCAAGGCTGGGCAGAGGCAGCGAGTATCAGCTCTATCGAGCACTCACCGCCCCCGACGAGAGGAGGTTTCAGAGGGCCACTCGCTCAGTCTCTTGTGGTGTGTTTTTACCATTTTACCCTCGCTGGTCTGTCTATAGCCTTCTAGAACAGCGGAGTTACGCTGTTGGTGTTGAAACCAAAAATCGGTCTCCTGTGGAGTTCGACCCTTAGGGAAGGGGTGGTCTCGCGCCTACTTTGCTCCTGCAAGAAAAACAACGAAGAAGGCAAGGAGAAACAGACCCAAGGGCTCGGCAGGGAGGTCCCACCACAAACCCGGAAGATCTCAGAGCGCTTCCCCTCCTTAGCCAGAAACCGAGCTAAGGTACCCTCAGAAAGCACTTGAAGATTGGGGCAGGAGAGCACAGGGAAGAACCTGCTTTCTGGGGTACCCCTTGGGTACTATTTATAGCTTTTGAAATCCGGACTGCCAATAACCAAAAGAACTGACCTGAAATTACCAGAAAACCCTTGGTTGGGTCTGCCAACAGCCAAACTCTGCTGTTTTGAAGGGCTATGGGCAGACCAGTGGGGGCAAAACAGTAAAAAGTACCTCATACATCCAGGCGAGCTGGGGAGCTTTGACCACCTCGGCATGCTCTGCTCGCCTACTGCTGCCGAGCTCCACTGCGAGGACGCGAGTTGTGCCTCGCTCGGCGAATGCCGAGCTCGGGGTCGCCGATCGTCGATCTTTGGTCGACGAATGCCGAGCTCGGGCTCTCCCCTTTACTGCCGAGCTCGCCTATTGTCCTCAGCCTGATCTGCCTAGACCCTGGTGGCGTTGCTCGCCGGACACGGGGTTGTACAGTTGGCAGACTCATTTGGGCTGCACATAGCTGCTTGGGACAGCTGAGGTTGGCTATTTGCAGGCTGTTCTCAGAAATCTATAAGTAGACCCAAGAGGGTACCTCAGAGGGCATGCTCACTTGTGTCTGATCTTTTTGCGCTTTCTGAGATATCCTTAGCTCGACATTTGGCTAGGGAGGGGAAGCACTCTAAGATCTTTTGGGTATGTGGTGGGACCTCCACGCCGAGTCTTTGGGTATGTCCCCAGCTCTTTTTCCTTAGTTGTTTAGCTCGCGCGAGAGAAGTGAGTGTGTGATCACCCCTTCCCTAATGGTGAACTCCATAGAGACCGAGTTTTTGTTTTCAACATTTTTGGTGCGGTGAGCGTGGAACGTGGTCGACACAGAAAATCTTCACCAGGCTTGATGACTGAGAAGAAGGGCAAGGTTCGGACGGGGCCGACTCGCCACCCCCTCCCCCTCTCGACATGGTGGGGATGTTTGAGGAGTTCAGGCAATTAGTGCTCGGGCTCTTCAGGTTCGCACTCAGCGCGTAAGCCGGGTGCTCGACACAAGCTATTCCAATCGCCGCTGCCCCGGCTCTAGGCGAGGATGCCCCAGCCCGGCGAGCTGGGAAGGAGGTTGTGGAGGAGGGGAGAGGGTGCGATCTCCCCGGGCGAGTGCTCGTTCCCTGATCGGCGAGTGGAGGCCGATTCGGCGAGATGGGGGTGTGAGATCCTCCAGCTCGCCCAGCAGGGGGGCAGCCCTTTAGTGAGTTGGTTTCTTCTACCCTGATTTCAGAGGGGTTCAGGGAGCTGGATATGTCATATTACACCGGAAAGGATGACCTGGTCCAGTACATCCAATGGTTTGAGGATGTGGTTTCGATAAGACAAATGTCAGATGCCTTCAAATGCAGGCTCTTCGTCATCACCCTCAAGGAGAAGGTGAGGGAGTAGTTCCACCAGCTACCAGCCAACTCAATCTACTGCTTTGAGGACCTACGTAGAGGGTTCATGTTGAGGTTAATCACTTCCAAGAAAAGGAAGGAGTCGGAATCTCTGCTCCACATTAAGCAGGGGGTGAACGAGACCTTGGGAAGCTACGTGGACTGGTTCCTGGAGAAAGTTACCTAGGTCCAAGAGATGTCGGGGCATACCATAACGATGGTCATCACCTTAGGGCTACGACAGGGTTTCTTCAGGATGGAACTGAAGAGGGTACTGCCCCTCTCCTATGAGGAGCTGATGGAAAGGGCGACAAGAGAAGTTGACGGGGAGGCGTCAAACCCCAAGTTCGAGAAGTTGGCCCGGTGGGCCACATAAGAGGAGAAGGGGTCAGGAGGTGGCCGGGGTCAAGAGGTGAGGAGAGCCGAATCTCGATAGAGGGAGCAGCAGCAACAGCAGCAGAAGCCCATGTGGGGGCGTCAGGAGCAAAACAAACGGCTCGGCTGGAGGCAGCCGGAGTGTCAAGATCAGGGCCAGCGAAGAGGTTTCCACGAAGGAGACTATCGCCAAGGGGGGCCAGGGTCAATTCCACCCTCCAGGATGGAGGCAGGGCCAGAGGCCTCCTCTCCCCGATCAGCATCAAGCTATGACAATAGCCATGCAGAGGAGGAGAGGCCAGCAGAGGAGGAG
This sequence comes from Platanthera guangdongensis, assembly GCA_039583875.1. Classification (NCBI taxonomy): domain Eukaryota; kingdom Viridiplantae; phylum Streptophyta; class Magnoliopsida; order Asparagales; family Orchidaceae; genus Platanthera; species Platanthera guangdongensis. The sequence goes on along the minus strand of CM077163.1, from coordinate 223,171,942 downwards.
GGAAGTCAGGGTGGAGTTACCCTATTATGACTTCCACCAGGAGGAGGGTCATGCTACGGACACGTGCCCGGAGTTACTCGAGGTGAGAGAAAATAGGGAGCAGCAATAACAGCGGAACCGTCGGGAGGTGCGGATCGAGGAAGTCCTACCTCGGGCAGAGGAGTGTAGGTGTGAGAACTGGGCTGGTGATGGGGCCCGAGGCAGGATCAGAGTGATCCACGGGGGGGGGGGGGGGGGGTTGAGGCTTCCCGGAAGGCAAGCCTCCACACCATGTACTGAAGGAGCATTGGCTCCATATCCCAGACCCCAACCCTGGAGGAGAAGATCACCTTTTCAAGGGAGGACATGCCAAATCATAAGGATCCCTTCTTGGACGCGTTGGTCATCCAGACCATGGTCGAGAATTTCACCGTCTCCCGGATCCTCATCGACAACGGGAGCTCAGTCAATGTCATCTTCAAGAAGGCATTTGACGCAATGAAGGTGGAGGTCAAGAGGGTGTTGGCCACGGATGAGCCTCTATTTAGATCCTCGGGAGAGAGGAATGAGGTTGAAGGGGGAGTGGGGCTCCATGTCACTCTGGGGGGGGGGGGCAGTCCCAAAACTGTAGGTTTGACATCGTGGATTCCCTCAGCAGTTACAATGTCATCTTCGGAAGGCCCCTCATCAGTGCATTCCGCTGCGTCCCCTCATTCTTCCACCAATGCTTGAAGTTTAACGCCGAGGGGATCCAGTGGAAACCCCAAGGTGGTAAGGGAGTGCTACGTCACCGCGGTAAACTCTATCTCTTGGCAGGAAGGATCCGAGGAGATGGAGAGGATGATGGAAGAGGCGGAGCAGGAAGTAGGTGGAGTGGAGGCGAAGATGGAGGAGAGCCGCACCCAGGTGAAGGTGGTGGAGGGAGTTCAGGAAGAACCAGACGAGGTGATGGCCATGGAGGAGGCTGAGGAGGAGGTCCCTGTTTCGGGAGAGGGGGACGTCGGAGAATGGGGAGAGCAGTCTCGCTTGGAGGCTGTGGAAGAAGTGGTGGAGATAGAGATTCTCACCCTGGGAGGCAGGGTGGAGAAGGTGCGCATCAGCGGGGGGCTGACCCCGGTGGACCAGGAGAGGATGCTGACATGCATATAGAAGAACGCGAACATCTTCACTTGGAGCGCAGCGGAGATGCCGGGGATCGATGCGGATGTTGCCTACCACCGCCTCAATTTGGATCTAAAAGCTCGCCCCATCCAGCATAAGAAGAGGTCCATCGCAGACAAGCTAGCTGAGCCCATCAGGGAGGAGGTGACTAAGCTCCTGAAGGCCGGCTTTGTATCCAAAATTCAATATCCCGGCTGGGTCTCCAATGTTATAATGATCAAAAAAGGAGATGGCTGGTGGAAAATATGTGTTGATTTTTCTTTACTAAATAAATAATGTCCTAAAGATTGTTACCTCATACCTCGAATCGACGTGCTGGTTTACTAAGCCATCAGTTTTCCTGTAATGAGTTTCTTAGATATTTTTTCAGGTTATCAACAGATTAGGATGCACCCCCTGATATAAAAGATGTCTCCTTCATCACCGGGGACGGGTACTACTGCTATAAGATGATGCCCATTGGGTTGAAAAATGCAGGGGCAACATATCAAAAGATGATGGATCATGTCTTCCAGGAGCAAAAGGGGAGGAACCTCAAGGTGTATGTGGATGACCTGATGATCAAGAGCATGGAGGTGGACTCCCACCTCCAGTATCTGGATGAGACCTTCAGCACCTAACGCAAATACAAGATGAGACTGAACCCCTTGAAATATGTTTTCGGGGCCAGTAGGGGCAAGTTCCTGGGCCATCTTCTCACCCCCGCAGGTGTGGAGCCGAATCCTAACAAGGTCAAGGCGATCATGGAGCTGGGGTTGTCTCGGAATGTTAAGGAGGTCCAGCAGCTGACAGGAAAGTTGGCAGGGCTAAGCAGATTCCTCCCCCGGGATGGGGAGAAGTGCTCTCCCTTCTTCAAAGCGTTGAGGGGGGAAAGAAGTTTGAATGGACTAGAGAATGCGAGGAGGCATTTCAGGAGTTGAAGAGGCAGTTAATTCAGGCCCCCCTGCTCCCAGGGCTGGAGGAGGGGGGCTATCTTTGTATCTCAGGGTTAGAGCGGAGGCCCTGAGCACCATCCTAGTTCGGGAAGAGGGGAAGAAGCAGCTGCCCGTATACTACGTAAGTCGGGTCCTGTGGAAGGCAGAGTTCTGTTATCCCATCTTGGAGAAGCTGGTCTTTGCTTTGGTCGTCTCGGCTTGGAAGCTTCAACCTTATTTCCAGGCACACTCCATCTGAGTGATAACTGACCAACCCCTAAGCAACATCTTTGAGGGGGGTGGAGCGTTCGGGGAGATTGGCAAAGTGGTCGGTGGAGCTGAGTGAGTTCGATATCTCTTTCGTTCCCCGCCTCTCGATCACGGCCCAAGCGATGGCAGACTTTCTGGCCGATTATGTGGTCGAGGTGGCGGAGACAGAACTCACTTGCCCGGTTCCCTGGAAGGTGATGGTAGACGGTGCGTCGGGAAGACATTCTTTGGGGGTGTGGGTGATCTTGGAGAGTCCCCAGGGAATGAGGATTGAGCAAACAGTGGTAGTGCACTTTCCTATCACTAACAACCAGACTGAGTATGAGGCCGTGATAGCAGGATTACGCCTAGCCAGGGAGTTGGGGTGCGTGATGTGGAGGTCCTCACTGACTCCATGGTGGTGGCCTCCCCGATCAATAGGGTGTTTGAGGCAAGGGAACCTACTCTCCAGTTATACTTGGCAAAGGTAAAGGGGGTCATCTGTATGTTCCAGACCTTCTACATCCGACATGTACCATGGGAGGAGAATGAGCAGGTTGATCAGCTAGCCAAGCATGGTCCCTGTGTGGGGGGATACAATCACTGACCTATTCCGTCTGTCCAACTAAGAGGGGGAGCTAAGGGAGGTGGACCAACACACCTCATGGATGGATCCTTTCACAACTTTCCTTTCCACAGGGGAATTTCCAGAGGGATGAATAAGAAGAAGTTCAAACACAAGTCGACATATTATCTTATGTGCGACATGCAGTTGTATAGGAAGACTCTCTCAGGGATGTTGGCACGCTGTGTGGCCGAGAGGGAGGTTCAGAGGATCTTGGAAGAGGTCCATTCAGGGGAGTGTCGAAGCCACTCGGGGAGCAAAACCTTAGAAGGAAGAATAGTCCGACAGGGGTAATTGTGAAGACCCTTTTTCCGGGCTTCCTAAAATGATCAACATTGATTTTCAATAGTGGATGGTAGAAAGAAAAAACACAGTACAAAAACGCAATAACATAGAACCTTTTATTCCATTATTTTATTTATTTACAACAATCATACACATGCTTATTCAATGTCTGCTAAGAATTTACAATTATTTTTTTGTACAAAGTAGCCTATGACTTTCAAAACCCTCTTCGATTCCTTTGTAGACATTTATCCATACCTGAACTAATTATTCAGGTGCGAACCTTTGCCGAGCACTTGGAGGCACATCTGTTGCCTAAAAAAAACTGGATCCACTGAGGGTTAGTCATAAGAATATGACTATGTGAGAACAGTATTTCATGAAACAGTTATACATGCAAATATGGGGGATAATACTAATATGCATACAATACAATAAATCAATCACTTGATTATTCTCAACACTAATTCTTAAATTACCCTTTAATTTTAGTTATATAAAATGGTAAATGCTCCAGTGATGCAAACTTGAATTGGGCCCCGCCCCCGAAGATCGTAATTGTAGGCTCACCCCTACTTATCAATCCATCAGTAGATGCTTCTACATCATAGGATTCAAAGTCATCACATTTCCCTTTGCAGAAGAAGAACTACAACAGCAGCTCTACTTGGCACAACAGAGCCGTCGGCCAAGAATATCAGCGGCAAAGCAGCATCGACACGGGAGCATGACAACGACGACATAAGTTGCTCGACCCAAAGAAGGGGATGAAGTAGAAGAAGGAGAAGATGAAGAAACTTTCCTCTGTCGACATAGAGGAACAAGAAGGAAGCAGCAAGAAGGAAAAAATCGCAGAAGTAGAAAGGCGACGAGAAAGCTTTGCAGTGCGGGAGAAGAATAGCGGACGAGCTCGTTTTATACAGTGAATTCAACGGATAAGCGGTAAGATCGTGCCAAGTACCGCTCCGGGTGTAATTAACCGAAGCCAAATACATACCTAGCCAACACATCAACCTTCAGCACATCAAAACAGCCAACACACTATTACAACCAACAACTAGTTCATCCAGCTCACCAATTGCAACAGCCATTTCAGCTCATTATAAAGCCCATAAGCATATAAACAGCCCACAGAAAATCAGCTCACATCAAAGACAGCAAACCCAAAGAAATTAAAAGGCAACCCAGAAAATCCAAACCAACATGAAAAAAAAGAAATCGTAAAATATGTGCATTTTCATCATTGGGGATATAACTCAAAATATTTATACGGATTTTTATTTTAAGTCGTTACAAATCCTCCCCTCATTTAGGAGTTTTCATCCCCAAAAACTAAAATAGACATGTCACTTTTATTCATCTGGAGAATGGTAAATACAACTTATTTCCCATAGGTATAAGCCCGGGGAAAAACTAATCGATCGGATGGGCCTTCTTGAGGTGGCGTTGGAGGAGGTGCAGGTGCGGGTACTGGTGCAGATGCTGGTGATGGTGCTGATGTGAATGATTCAGCAAGCATTTGATATAATTGATGTTACAGTGGAGGTTGTGAATTGATTGCTTTATTTCAAATCTTTGGGCAATTCTTCTTTGTGTGACCCGACTCACAACAGTAATAACAAGCACCAATCAAACATTCTCCTCGGTGATATCTGCCACACTTGACACATTTCGTTGTGGTTGCTTGAGGCGTGTTACTAGTTGATGGACCAGTCTGGATTGATTTGACATCCTTGACCCGTTCTTTACTTTGAGTTGAGGTTTTCGTGACTTTCCACTTCCCATTATCTCGACGTTTCTATGTTTTTCCTTGATCGATCTCCACTAATCGCGCTACTTCGACCAATTTTTCGTAGTCCAGAATATTTAGGGGTACGAGTAGATTGCGGATGTTGTCTTGCAGTCCTTGTTGAAAATGTCGACAATGATCTTCCTCGGTTGTCACGAGGGAATCAGCATAGAACACCAAGTTGGAAAATTTTGTCTCGTACTGGAGAACCATTTTTGATCCCTGTACGAGTCGCAAGAATTTATCGTGTAGGACTCGTTTCTCGGATTGAGGTACGAACCAGTTGGTGAATTCTTGGAGGAAGATTGCCCACGTTACAACTCTATGTCTGACGAACTTTGTTGTAATTATATTGTTCCACCAATGTTTCGCTATGCCTTCTAGTAAGAACGATGCAAACTCAACCTTTCGATCCCCTAGACAGCACGTGACTTGAAAGATGGTTTCAATGCGGAGTATCCAATCTTCTATTTCCAAAGGAGATAGACCTCCTATGAACGTTGGTGGTTTTAACTCCATAAACTGTTTAAGATTATAGTCCATTTGACGATATTGGGGCGTCAGAACTTCAACTCCTGGAGGAAAATTTAGAGGAGGGTTCATTGGATGTTGATGTGGTTGATGTGGTGGATTATGATTCTCTTGGGGAAGTGTGGGTCCTAAAGCAGCTAACGTCCGGAAAACTAACTTAATAGCTTCTGCTATAGATAGAACGAAATCCAAAGGACGTCGATGGTGTTGATGCCCGTTGTCACTTCCCTCGGACTTGGTGGCTGCTTGATGGTCATGATCTTCTTGATTCTCCAGATGATGTTGACTGCGGCGGCTAGAATAAACTTGGACGGGTTCTTACAAACGAAGGTTACATATTAAATTTTGTGTCATATTTTTGTACCGTCTACGACCACACATATTGAAAATAAACATGACTCTGATACCAATTGTGAAGACCCTTTTTTGGGCTTCCCAAAATGATCAACATTGATTTTCAATAGTGGATGATAGAAAGAAAAATACACAGTACAAAAACGTAATAACACAGAGCTTTTTATTCCATTATTTTATTTATTTACAACAATCATACACCTGCTTATTTCATGTCTGCTAAAAATTTACAATAATTTTCTGTACAGAGTAGCCTATGGCTTTCAGAACCCTCTTCGATTCCTTTGTAGGCATTTATCCATACCTGGTCTAATTATTTAAGTGCGAACCTTCGTCGTGTACTTGAAGTCACATCTGTTTCCTAAAAAAATGGATCCGCTGAGGGTTAGTCATAAGAATATGTCTATGTGAGAACAGTATTTCGTGAAACAGTTATACATACAAACAAGGGGGATAATACCAATACGCATACAGTACAATAAATCAATCACTTGATTATTATCAACAGTAATTCTTAAATTACCCATTAATTTTAGTTACATAAAATGAGAAATACTCCGGTGATGCAAACTTGAATTGAGCCCCGCCCCCGAAGAGCGTAATTGTAGGCTCACCCCTACCGGTGAATCCATCAGTAGATGTCTCTACATCATAGGATTCAAAGTCATCACATTTCTCCATGCAGAGTTTTAAATAAATTTTATCTTGCCGTATAAACAAGAATTTGAATAAAACTGATCCCCTCAGAAATCTGTATCGCTTAATTGTCCCCTGACCCACTTTATTTATTTAGTGATATATCATTAAGACGAAACTCATATACACAAGCAATTTCTTTAAAAAACAAAAATTTAGATACTGCAAAATAATTGGATACCCATAATTTCAAGAAATAAACTACTCACTTTTTCCTTGCCTTTATTCGTATCCTTCTCCGCATGAATGCCAAAGTTATCACAGGATGCCATCCTCGAAGTTCTAAGCTTTGAAAACCACTGAAATAACATGCATCTTAATTCGATCGCGTCTCGGTTTACACATAGCTTAGATCTTAAAAGATTGCATCGGAAAGCTAAAACAGTAAACTGAAAATTCCAATTAAATTGACAAAGCCCAAATCTGCTTTTATACTTTGTCGTACAGCTAGAAATATGCCTCAAAATGAGCTAAAAACCAACCCGCAAATGGACTTCCTGTCCTCTTAAACGTATTGTCCAACAAGGTACAAAAGGTAACTTGGCTAACAATATAATATCCCAAAATCAGCAAATATAAATTTACGAAAATCAGTAATTTTGGTAACCAAGTAGAAGAAATAGACTAGCCAAGAGGAAGAAGGCAGTGGCTTGGAAGCAGCAACAGGGAGGCACCAGCTACAAGGAGCGGCGGTAACTTCGCAGCGACAACAACTACACAGGAGCAGCTTAGAAGCAGTAGAAACCCTAAATCAGCAGCAGAGACAACAACTGAAGAACAACAAAAGTCGGGAAAAGCAGAGAAAATTAGGGCAGTACTCAGATACAATAGTAGAAGAAGAAGAGCAGAAAAGTAATCGGCCAGAGAAAGAAGAAGCAGAAACCCTGAAGCAGTAGCAGAAGAAAAACGGCATCAACAACTCTACTTGGCACAGCAGAGCCGTCGTCCCAGAAGATTGGTGGCAAAGCAGCGTTGGCACGGGAGCACGACAACGACGACACAAGTCGCTCGACACAGAGAAGGGGATGAGGTAGAAGAAGGAGAAGATGAAGAAACTTTCCTTTGTCGACATAGAGGAACAAGAAGAAAGCAGCAAGAAGGAGAAATCGCCGAGAAATCGTAGAAGCAGGAAGGCTACGGGAAAGCTTTGCAGTGCGAGAGAAGAATAGCGGACGGGCTCGTTTTATACAGTGAATTCAGCGGCTAAGCAGTAAGATCGTGCCAAGCACCGCTTCAGGTGTAATTAACCAAAGCCAAATACATACATAGCCAACACCTCAACCTCTAACACATCAAAACAACCAACACACTATTCCAGCCAGCAACTAGTTCAGCCAGCCCACCAATTGGAACAGCCATTTCAGCTCATTACAAAGCCCATAAACATATAAACATCCCACAGAAAATCAGCCCACATCAAAGACAGCAAACCCAAATAAATTAAAAGACAACCCAGAAAATCCAAACCAACATGAAAAAAAAAGAAATCGTAAAATATGTGTCTTTTAATCATCAAAGATATAACTCAAAATATTTATACGGATTTTTATTTCAGGTCTTTACAGTACTTCTGGCCGACAAGGGTACTTCTGACGAGACCTACAACTTTCGTGTTGAACATTTTTCCTAAAATTGCATGTACAAGGCGTATTTCTGAAAGACGCAAAACTAGACATATTTTCAAAGTACGCATTGTCCAACTTTCATGTTAAACACTTTTCCTAAAATTGCATGCACAAGACGTATTTCGAAAAGACGCAGAAAATTATGAAATTTTAGGATGCGACTAGCTAATAACGGTTTGCGATTAACAATTGCCTAAATATATATCACCAATAATAATAATAATAGCTCAGCCATTTCTTGTTTATGGCCGCCCTACTCTCGTCTCAGCCCAACAATCTTTTTCAACCAGAGCGTCGGCAATCCTCCATACAAATAGAACAAGGAATACGATTATGGTGGCTTCCTTTGTGAGAACCTTAACCACAGCCTCTCTTCTCCCTGCCGCTGCCGCCGTCGCCGCCGCCGCCGCCGCCTTCTCCTCCCCGTCCCACTCTAAGCCTTCCCGCTTCATCTCTTTCCACTTCCCCGTCAAAGCCGATCTCCTTCTCCCCGCTACCATCCTTTCAATTTCGGCTCCGAGATCCTTTGGCCCTTCTCCGAATTCCGTACGTTCTCACGCCGTTTTGCATATGGACTCCGTGGCGGTCGACGCGAAGTCCTCCGATGGGGTTCGTTCTGTTTTCTTCTTTTGCTCATCAGTTTCTCTGTTCGTTGAGGATGGTTTTCTTCTCATCTTTTGTTGTTGCTTCTTCTCCGCAGCAAACTGGAGTTCTGCCAGAGCTTATGGTTAGTTGATTTCGCGTCTATCAGTCATATGATTTCGTTTCTGATGAATTGCTTATTGGCTCTTTCAATTGCAACTAACATTTGAGGATCTAAAGCTCGTTTTGATAACAGTTCATCCTGTTTTTGTTTATTTTTCTATTCTTAAGTTGAAATAACTGACTTTCTGTGGATGTATGATGTTGTAACTTTCCATCCAGTTAACTTTAGTTTTTAGTTTAGGGTTGCTTCTGGATTGAGTCATTATATGTTCTTGGAAGAAGGGAGATTTTGTCTGAAGTAGGCATCTAACATGGAAATGTTTGTCATTTTTTAACAAATATGGTTGCTAATTTTGATGGAATTATGTTTACAAATGTTTAGCCGACCCCACTATAGTGGGATAAAGGCTTGAGTGTTGTTGTGTTATGTTTACAAATGTTTAGGTTGGAGGGCCATGTTTGTGAATTATATGGTTGTCTATCATTTATGTTTCTTTGATTTCTTGTAATGTGTTATTTTTTATTGAGAAAATAGATGTTTGTTAGACCCTAAACTCTCAGATTAAGCTCTTAAGACTCAGAGTATCATGAGTTCTCTTTAAACGGTATTAGAGCCCAATTGAGCAAAAGTTTCTTAACTGAATAATTTAGCAGTTTTTGTTTATAAACTCAAATCTAACGGTAATATACAGTGAGTGCATGCGTGAGAATCATGGAAGGAGTGGCAGGTAAGAGGAAGAAAATGTGGGAATCATGACTGGTTATTTATTTATTCAACTGTTTTTTAACTTCATTTTTTGTTGGTTGTAAGCTTGTAAACCATGAGTTTTTGTGGTCTTTAAAAAATAAAAACTGTTGTTTGCTTGTATTCAGTAATGTAGAAAATACAGAAGAGAAAATAGTGTGTGAATTATTGTTTGTGACTTTGATGCAAAAATTTATATACTTATGAGTGTTCAGTTGTTTGTATTTTTTTAAAATTCCTTTTGCATTTCGTTAGTTTCTTTTGAGATTTTAATTTTTCCTCCACTGGAAGAGAGTTTTTTTTGAAGTTAGAGAAACTATGTGCTTATTTTTCGCAAATTGGTATATGAGCATGGTGACAAACCATCAGTGTTCAGAGCCGAAAAAAGTTGCAATTGTCGACCGCTGTGAAGAAGGGTAACTGATGGCGAGTTTTGGAGGTTTATCATTGGGGAAAATATCGCTACCACGACTTATGAAGATGAACTACAACATTTGGAGTGTTCATATGCGGGCATTGCTGGGCGCACAAGATGCGTGGGAAGTTGTTGAAATTGACTTCACCGAGGCGGCAGATACAGTGGGCATGACTATGAACCAACTAAAGACGTCGAGGGAGACGCGAGCGGAAGATAAAATTTCTCTCTATCTGCTATACCAAGCAATAGACGAGTCAGACTTTGAAAAGATTACTGGTGCAACAACTTCAAAAGAAGCATGAAATATGCGTTTAAAGAAGCTGATCGTGTCAAGCACATGCGCCTCCAAACTCTGAGAGGCAAATTGGAAGGAGTGAAGATGGAGTCAGAAGGTGTATCTAATTACATTACGCATGCGCCAACCGTGGTAAATCAATTCAAACAAAATAGTGAGACGTTAAACTATGCGCAGTAGTAGAGATGCTGCGGTCGTTAATCAATAGTTATGGGTACGTTGTGTGCGTGATCGAAGAGTCAATGGACCTCGACACACTAACTGTTGATGAGCTCATCGGCTCTCTCGAGGCACACGAGCAACAAAATAAAAAAGGAGGAGATGCTCTTCCATCCAAGGCTACTATTAAAGACGAAGAGGTACTATAATCTCAAAATTCTCGAGGAAAATGGCGAGACGAAGAGTTCTTGTAAATGGTCGCGGTGGTGGAGGTCGTGGTCAAGAAGGATGCTATGAGGAGAATGAGCAGTCAAACCAACAAAATTGGCGAGGTCGAGGATGAGTTTGTGGACGAGTTTGTGGACGAGTTCGTGGACGAGTTCGTGGACGAGTTCGTGGACGAGGTCGTGGACGAGGTCGTGGACGAGGTCGTGGACGAGGTCGTGGACGAGGTCGTGGACGAGGTCGTGGACGAGGTCGTGGACGAGGTCGTGGACGAGGTCGTGGACGAGGTCGTGGACGAGGTCGTGGACGAGGTCGTGGACGAGGTCGTGGACGAGGTCGTGGACGAGGTCGTGGACGAGGTGACCGACTAAACAACTCGAATGTCGAGTGTTATAAATGTTGCGAGTATGGTCACTGTGCAAAGATCTGCAACTCCGTCAAGTGTTACAATTGTGATAATTTTGGGCATTATGCAAGAGACTGCTATGTTGAGAAGAAAGTTGAAGTGAACACTAATCTGGTCGCTGAAAAAGAGATGAAAGATGGGCTCCTCATGGTGGCTCATGAGGAGAAGAATACCAACGACGAGATGATTTGGTATCTTGTCAGTTATGCGAGCAATACAAGACGCGATTTGTTGCAAAGCGGCAATTGACATGAAGGATGAAAGAGACCTGAGGGAGGAATTTGTTGATAAGCTCAAATCTACGGCAACTGACGGTGAGTGCAAGGAGTGGAACGAAAGAGGAGGAAAATGTGGGAATCATGGCTGGTTTTTATTTGTATTTATTTAACTGTTTTTATCTGCTTTCTTTCATGGGTTGTAAGCTTGTAAACCGTGAGTTTCTGTGGTCTTTAAAAACTGATGTTTGCTTGTATTCGACAATGTAGAAAATCCAGAAGAGAAAATAGTGTGAAATTATTGTTCGTGAGTTCATGCAAAAATTATATAATTATGAGTGTTTAGTTGTTTGCATTTTTTTTAAAATTCCTTTTTTCATTGTGTGAGTTTCTTTTGAGATTTCGTTTCTTCCTCCACTAGATTTTTTTCGTTACAAGTTAGAAAAACTATATCCCTATTTTCCATAGTTTTGGATTCCATTCCTAGTCTCCTGTTCAATGTTATATGGGGAGTTATAAAATTAATTAGGCCTTCACGCTCCACTTATCTAGCATTCCTACTTGGTGATCGATTGTAGTACTCTAACTTGATTGCTTTGTAATTCAACCAAGTTGCACTTGATTATATCATGTTTTTGTTGAGCTTCTCATTATTTTGATGCATACAACAGTAACCCTATTTAAATGCAATGTTTTCCTATAATTGTATCTAGTAGCAAGGATTATCGCAAGCATATTCCCAAAGTTGCGGATGTCGAACGTCGGGGACGCACATGTTTGAGTTTTTCATATCTTTTTAATATATAGGGAGATATATCAATGTTTAATTATTTTTATATATATTATTTTTAAATATATATATTAATAATTCAATATTTTTTGAAATTCTAAATCTTACAAACTATTATGAACAATTTATGTTACACAAATAAGAACGGTATAACACTATAATTAAAAACACTAGACATGTACAAATTTTTAAAAACAACAATTTGTATATATATTGATATTTTTGAATAAATATTTTACTTGCAACAAGAATATCAAAATATAAGCATTTAAAAATCTCAAATTTTAAATCTTATTCTTGATATGTCTTGTAACATCACTGCATCAATAGTCAAGAATGTAGACGACAAACAATCCTCATCCGACATACTTGACGACACATGATCTTATGCCTAGTCCCTCTCTCACACTTTTCTTTTTCCTTTACATTTTTCCGTGATGATTATGACCTTGCTCTTGATAATTCTAAAAGGCCTCCTCGTATCATCATCACCATCAACAACACTCACCATCCACTGTTGCACCATCCCTGATCTAGAATTTTGGCTGCCAAAAGATCTCAAGATGCATCAAAACATTTTGACTTCAATAAAGCATTGAACTTCACAAAAAACATATCATTCATGTTTTTGCCGTCTAGTTTATTCTTATTTTTAGAATACAACAACACTCAAGCCTTTATCCCACTGTAGTGGGGTTGGATATATGGATCCTTTGTCGCCATTGTGCCCTATCTTTTGTCATAATCTCACTAATGTCTAAGTACAACATGTCTTTCCTCATAGTTTCATTCCAAGTCTTTATTGGTCTACCCCTCCCCCATTTAACATGCCTAGTGACTAGACTCTCACAACGCCTAACAGGTGCCTCTAATGGCCTCTTTTGTACGTATCCAAACCATCTTATACAAGTTTCTCGCATTTTCTCTGCAATTGGTGCTACTCCTATCTTATCCCTGATACATTCATTCCTAATTTTATCCAATCTCGTGTGTCCACACATCCACCTAAGCATTCTCATCTCCGCAACTCCCATTTTTTTGCTCATGTACACAATCCACTGCATAACACTCAAAACCATAGAGCATCACGGGTCTAATTGCAGTATGGTAAAACTTGCCCTTAAATTTTAGTGGTACTTTACGATCACATAGGATCCCTGACGCGCCTCTCCACTTCAACCAACCCGCTTGGATTCTATGTGTTACATCTTTATCAATACCTCCGTCCTTTTGAACCATCGATCCAATATATTTAAGACACTCACTACGAGAAATATCTTACTCCTATTTTTAGAATGTATATATAAAATTAAAATAATTATAAATAATTTATATAATTAAAATTAAATATTGCTTTGAGAATATTAGTTATCTAATCATCTCAAAAGTTCCTAATTCCTCTCACAACCAGAGCAAGTAGTAGTCACATGGAAACACCTCAACCGGTGCACCAACTAGTAATCTGAATAAAATTTTTGTCATGCGATCATCATCCAAAATTCTAGATTCAGAAATTAAATTTATGCCATACGATAATTATGTAAACTTACATGCCATAGTACTAGAAATAAATGCAACTGAAGTTTGTTCTTCAAGCTAGTCTGCTTAGTAGTTAGTGGATGCAATTAATCTATCATCAAATAAGAAACGCACTTAAAGTGCACTGAGAACAAGTAATTAGTTTGGTTTCAATGTTCAACTATAAAAATATCCGCTGTATGACTGCAACATTAATAAATTTCTAAGATATATGTAATGTAATCGTAAAGTACCATTAAAACTTAAAGGCAAGTTTTACGGTACTGCAATTAGACATTTAGACCAGTGATGCTCTATGGTTCTGAGTGTTGGGCAGTGAATTGTGCACATGAGCAAAAAAATGGGAGTTGCTGAGATGAGAATGCTTAGGTTGACGTGTGGATACACGAGACTGGATAAAATTAGGAATGAATATATCAGGGATAAGACATGAGTAGCACCAATTGTAGAGAAGGTGCGAGAAGCTCGACTAAGTTAATTTGGACACGTACAAAGGAGATCATTAGAGGAACCTGTAAGGAGTTGTGAGAATCAAGTTACTAGGCATGTTAAATGAGGGAGGGGTAGACCAATAAAGACTTGGAATGAAACTATAAGAAAAGACATGATGTACTTAGACATTAGTGAGATTATGACTAAAGATAGGGCACAATGGCGACAAAGGATCCATATAGCCGACCCCACTATAGTGGGATAAAAGCTTGAGTGTCGTTGTTATATGTAATGTGATCATGCATGAAAATCCATTGAAGAGCAATCGAGGAATAGTGGGAGAGAAGCCACAAAATAGAGGAGGAACAAAGAGAGAAGCCGCAAATCCAGAAGTGATAAGCCATATTCCATTTCAGAGCAGGAGATTAGGGCATGCATAGATCCATGATTCAAAAATTAAAGCAAGAGATTAGGGCATGCATTTATCCAGGATTCATAAATTAAATCAAGAGATAAGGACATGAATGAGATTCCATGATTCAAAAAATTAAAACAGGAGATTAGAGCATGCCTAGATCCATGATCAAGAGTTGTAAATCCAGTAGGCATAAAATAATAAGAGAAACTGGTGCTTCCACAAATCCATCTCCCCTGGTTTAGAAATTAAAATCTTAAACAACTCATAGTGCACCGTGAAATTAAAACGTAAAAGAACAAATAGTGCTGATTGATGAGAAGGGTTGTAGAGGAGGAGACAAGTGAAATAGACAATGCCAAATGAGAAGCAGTCGTCGATGGCAAATGCAATAGTCGTCGATGGTAAATGCAATTTCCATCGATGGCTGTGATCTGAAAAGCCACAATCAAAGAGGACGCGAGTTAAGAACCAAAATATCGAAACAGGAGATTAGAGCAAGGGGAAATGGTTGAATGCACAAACAACGACGCGATGCTTTGATATAGCCAGGCCATCGTTTAAAAAAACACCCATAAATCAGGCCTAAGATATCTCCCGTATATCGGGACAACCCGATATATCAGGCGATATATTGTTAAATGATATTTTACCTAAATTGTCAAAAACATGTTTGTTTCCTCTTGAAGCTGATATGTCGATGGACATCTACAACACTGTATATGTCATTGAGATTCAACCAACAACACGTAGAAATTTTAGTACTAGGAAGCACCGGTACTGGTACGAGTATCGAGTACGATACGTGTCGATACGTCAGCATGCCAAAATTTAAAAAACAAGGATATAGGTATGACGAGATTCATTATAATAAATCACACACACACACACACGAGTGCCCGACACAGGGCTCCGCCTCTATGGCCAAGCGCGACAGTACCCGGCCGGCGACGGCGGGTCCGCCCGCCCCCGACAGCCCGCAACATATACATAAGAGTACTCAAAATGATCGTACAAGAAATATAAATTACGATTATAAAATTGTTTTAAAAAAATCTAAATCTCTCTCTCTTCTAACTTTCTTTCTCTCTCTCCGATATATTAAAGTTATGTGTAATATCTTATATATGTAATAATATATATATAATATATAATATATTATATCATACCCTCTCCGCCGCCCTCTCTCTCCCCCTCTTTCTCTCCCTTTCTCTCTCTCTTCAATCCCTCAACCGTATATTAATATATATTATATAATATCGTATCATATCCGACAGCCGTAATCATTTCAATGAGTTTAAAATTCATGGCTGAAGTATTTCTTTTATAGTGGTAAAGATAAATCACAAATGCAACAAATAGTTCTCAAAACACCGAAACTTCAAGCATAATCATAACTTGAAGTACAAGTTTATAAATCAATACAACATAACATGTAGTTCTCAAACAATAAATATTCATAAACATTATAATTTAACATCTTATATGTTTAACCGAAAGAAATATAATTAAAACATAAGTCTTTTCATTAGTCATTTTCTTCCTCTTCTTCTTTATTATTGGAGATCAACACATCTTCAATCTCCGGTTTGTGTAGAGATAAGTTAGTATTTTGTTAGTAACTTGCGTCGTATCAGCACGTTCTGTACACATACATGTATCAGAAATGTACTCGTATCTTAAATGTACCAACGCTTCCTAACATAGAGATAACATTTATTTATTCTAGCAAAGCAGACTCCTATCACAATATGCAGAATGATGTGTCAAGTCAAAGCGTTTCCACATAGGTGTATCCGTCGAGTATCAGGTACGTTTTGGCACCTGATACGTACCTGGTACGGGTACGCCGCCCTTGATGTAGCAAAATAAATCTAACAAGCTATAAAAGCTTGGCCTCCATCACAAGTAAAGATGTTGACTCATGGAAGTTCCAAGCTTTGGTAATCAAGGACCTTTTAAGGTTTCCTGATGCAAATCTATTATATATGCGACAATGTGATTAAAATATATAAAATAACAAAATCACAATAGAATATTTTTAATTAGAAGTATTCGTCCCTTTGGATATAAATTGGAAAATACGAAGTTAATCACTGATAATAATTCAGTACTCATCTAATTGTAGAAATGATGCATAAACCTTTGGAAGCATGCAACTCTATACACTGTTTGGAAATGATGTCACAGTGAAATCCTGATTTTTCTGAACAAAGATCAGTAATGTAATGAAACCAACATGCCTATCTTATATACAAGGAGAATAATTTTTACCTCACAAGGACAATTCATGATAATCATTTGTAAAAGGAGAAGACTTTTCATTGACCCCAAAAAAATGTCAAGCTAGCATTCAGAGGAGAGAAGACTTTGCACCCGACCATAGTCTTAGAAGCACTAATATTATAAAATCTAGAATGTTTATTACATAAAATATGCTCCCTAACTCAAAATGCAGAAGAATTGAATGTGGTTGTTACAATTTTGTTGATAATGTTGACCACATGGCTGCAGTTGTAGTAATTTCACATGGTTGTAATCATGGCTGGAGTTTTGGAAATAATGCAGGTGGCTTGATCTTCATGCAATAGCAATAGACTCGCAAATGAAATAGAACTCATGTAATCGTCCATATTAAATGAGTGGATCAAAAGGGATGAACTGCGGTTTTTTATGTTTGCTTAACACACTTTTATCCTGGTGGACAATTTAGGAAATAATTAAGCAACCTTGAACCAAGATATGAATTAAATGCAGAAATGCTTGATTGAACCAAAATAAACTCCCAAGTGAACAAACACCGAAAAGGACATCAATCATCATATTATCCTTCAAGTGGAGCATAAAATGATCTGGCAGTAAGTAAACAATAAATGACTCCTAGTTGCCTCCTCTTGATTGTCCACGCCACTCATCGGCACTTCAAATTGCACAGGTCATTGTCATTGCCGCTCTTCCCACCTCCACCACCTTTGTTGTGCCCGCTACTGTGGACCGTATCTCTACAATGACAATCTGCAGTCTGTTGCCCTGATTATTGCATCCCCCATCTCCATAGCTTAACACATTGCTGACCATATAGGTGTTGGCATCACACTTATGAATAACTGGTAACAAAAGGTTGCAGCCTAAAATTTTATAATTAATGTATTCATCGCTTTAATTTGACTTCTTTTTTTTCTTCTATGTTGGAGAAATTGAATACTCTTTAATTTTTGGTACCTACTATTTTCCTAATGAATTCAGAGTCTTGCCAAATGTTATTGCCATCCTGAGAAAACAATTTCCGTTTTGATGCAGCTCTTTCTATTTATGACATTTTTATGCCAAGAAAAAAGTTTTTAATCTATTATGTTAATTTTTAAATTTTAATGATTTAAGTGATGTTTTTAATCTAAATTTGTTTTGATTTCAGTCTGAATTTATGGTGGATATGACATGTGAAGGTTGTGTTTCGACAGTAAAGAGCAGCATCCTAAAAATTGATGGTAAGTGATCATATACAATAAAAATCTGTAAACCTTTCAGTTAGTTGATTTCATTTGTATTTATGTTCCTTGTTTGGTAATATTTCTATTAACAATTTGTTATATTGTTTAACCTGTATGTCATTGACAGGGGTTAGAGGTGTTGATGTGGACTTGAGCAATCAAGTCGTAAGAGTTATTGGATCTGTTCCTGTGAAAACAATTTTTGATGCCCTAGACCAAACTGGTCGAAAAGTACGTTTGATTGGACAAGGAAACCCAAATGGTTAGTAAGTTATGCGATAAGACTTGCAAAATTCCAATGTAGTTTTATAACTAACGATATTTCTTTAAGACGGCAACATTGAATGTTTTCTTCAGCGTCTTATATTCCTGATGAGGATCAACCGCATGATCGACATTGGACTTCGGGCCACGACTCGGCGGGGCTTGCATTCGTGTACTCACACAGGATACGTTGATCAGATCGGTGATCCAAGACCACAAACGCGTCCATAGTGCCTTTTTACAATTTTTATGTATTTTATTTTTGGACTTTATTTAGTATTTTTCGGGCACCGGCGTAACTTTCATTATAAATAGAGGTGATGACTGTCATTATGATGCATTTTTAGCCTTGTGAAAATTCAGAGCCGACACTCATATCATGGTGCGACACCACGATATCCTGAGGTGCGACGTCCCAATTTGTATTTTGTTTCAGCCGTTTTCTCCATTCATAGACCCACTCCTGCACGATTTCTTCACTGCAATCGCCAAGCCACCCATTCCTCTCTACCCAGTGCCGCATGTCCCACAAACCAATCCCGTCGATTATCTTCCCATAATTCTTCCACCGTGAAACCGTCCCACATCTCCTGTAACCTCCACCTCCCGCCCTAATTTTTACCTTTCGCAACATGTGTACTACGAACCACTCCCCCCTTATCTCTCGTAACCCCAAACTGCACGCCTAACACCGCTAGTGTTGCTACTTTGAGGATCATCTGGAGCAAAGACACTCCTCGAAGGAGGGAGGTCCCCGCCCATTCCACCCGATAATCATTTTGCGTGTTAGAAATCACCCACCACAAGAGCCCGCCCTACCTATATGCTGACTTGGACCTGCCCCAGATAGGCATTTCCGTTCTCAGGAGGACTATCAATCGAGGCATCCAGCCCCTCGTGATCGAATGTAGGGCCATTTTGATTATGGGCGGGATGACTACTATGACGGTTATCCCGAGTCACGTAGAGCACCATATGAGAAGGATGGTTCACCCTCCACATTCGTATTGATGCCCTTACCTTTGACGGTCACTGGACCCGATGGATTTTAGCGATTGGCTCCAGGAGAACCATCATTTTGAGTGGTATGATATGACTAATGAGCGACACGCTAGATTTGTGATGATGAAACTTATTGACGCAACAAAGGTTTTCTGGACCAGTATGGAGAGGTCACTCCATCGAGATGGATGCCTCTCTATCATCTGTTGGGGGGACATGAAGCGTCGATTAAAGGACAAGTATCTTCCCACCTCTTATCGAGACCAGTTGCTGGATTAGCTTTATGCGATGCGCCAGGGCATGTTATCTGTGGCAGAGTGCATGTCTTGATTCGATGAGTTGACGTGAGGAGTGGTCTGAGAGAGGAGACTAGCGCCACGGCCTCCTGATTTCATTTTGTACTTAGGGTTGTGTTACGTATTGAGCTTATTTCACATTGCATGGAGGTTGTAACAAGCTTACCAGATGACCCTCAAGTATGAGCAGTACCTACAATTAACAGATGCCCGTCAGGATTCCTCCAGACCGGATGAGCCCACATTTAGGAGGCCACCTCCAGCCACTACTACTCCTGCAGAGCCCCATCGTGTTCCAGTGGACACGAAGGGTAAGGCTTTCTCCACGAGACCTCTCACGGCCACCTTGCTAGGGAACGCTCATTGTTATTGTTGTTGTGTTGCCAAAATCGGGCCAGGACAGAGGAAGCTTTGCGGTCAGAGGAGGCACAACCAGAAGAGCTTGGTGTTCAAAAGAAGTTCCCCGGGCAAACTCGGCGCGGACGAAGGATGCTCTTCGGGCAGAGGAGTATTACAGGCAGACTTTGGCGTTCATAGGAGACGCGGACAGAATATGCTCGCCAGGCAGAGGAGGCGCGACAGATTCTTCGGAGACAATCAGAAGGGAAAGCTTCCAGGAGAAGACCCTATGTGGATACAACGACCACTGAAGGAGATCAGCGAGCTTAGAAGATGCGGGCTTTGCTGACGTGTTACAAATAGATGACCGCGAGAGGCCCATCGATCATATAGGTAAGTCCGCATGAGGCTCAATGAGAGATGTAAGCAGCGGAGTCAACACAACGAGTTTTTAGAGAACGGGAGCTTAGGCGAACTAGCATGAACTCTGGCGGACAGGAGGGCGGCGACGGCGGGTCCCAGCAGACAGCTTGAAAGGCTATAATGGCAGCAGAGGGGAGGAACGAGAGAACCACGCAGGGAGCTTAGAAGATAACATCGGTTGGAATGATCGAGTCCACAGGAGGTGTGGGAAAGGTGAGTGGGGGCTCAAGCTGTGAGCGATAGCGAGATAAAAAAAATGCTTCAGGATTCGCGTTGCTCTGATGCCATGCAGAATAACAAGGAAGAGGAGAGAGAAAAAAATATTTTATTTATTTCTCATAAATTGCATACATGGTTACAAGTATTTGTATATTTATATATGAAGAAGTGAAATCCAAAACTCCATTCTAACATGTGAGACTAACACCCAAGCATGTACTGGGCTCTTAACTGGGCCAATGTATCGGCCTTTGTACAAATTATCTTAACAATTAGCATAGTTTTATATTTTTTTACTATCGTCAAGAACCACACCCTCTTCAAGAATCCTACCCTCTTCAAGGTAGATTGCAGATACACTTACTAAACCTCTTCCTTGACTATTTCCTCATATTTTACCACAAGGCATGACATGTTAAATTTCTATGCTCTACCTAGTGGGAGTATAGTTTTATATTTTGTCCCACATCGTATGTTCTATTCCAGTAGCTCTTTGCTCTACCTAGTCGTGTACGGTGCTCCGCACATCCTTTTTTGAATATTGTAAATACTAAACCTTAAAAGGGGGTAAAGTTGGAATGATGAATGTTACATCAAAGACTCTTATTCCCTTATAGATAGTATTGATGTACTCAATGACGAAACTAGGATTTCAATTGGACCCGAGCACCATACAAAGAATAACTAATTATATAATGTGTTATTATGCTAAAAATATTGAAAACCTAAACCTCATTTTGGCATTCTGCTGAAAATGTTGAAAACCTAAATCTCATTCTGCTGAAAATGTTGAAATCTCATTTTGTAAAAATGTTGATTCGAAATTGCAGAGTTTTATTGCCCAAAAAAATTATAACCTGGAATCTGGAAAGGAAGACAATGAACAGAGGTTATGCGAAGCTGCAGAGCCTTATTACCTGAAATGGAGATAGGTTGAATGAGGGATGTGTGGTGGGGTGGCGCCGTCGAGTCGACGACTGAATCCAACTGACAAGGCGGCGACTGCGGACTGGCGAGTTTTAGGTCTTCTTTCGAGTGCTTCCGGTCTCCAGACTCCAGAGGCAGATGTTATGGTATTATGCACTCAAGTATCGAAACCTAGCCGAAAGTCACGCGAAAACGAGAAAAGGCAACGCGAGAGAAATTAATTCGTGTAGCCACGCTGTGTGCCCAGGGCCCAAGCGCAAAAATGGCATTATTACGTGATTTAGGGCTCCAAATGCTGCTTAACTAGACTTGGGTTTAAGCCAAAATGATAATATATAGACCAAAGCTTATAATTAGATTTTTTCGCTCCGAAAATTTCGACCCGGGAACGTGCCCGGGTGTGCCCTTGTACAGTTCCTCCCTTATTTACGCATGGCTCGTTGGTTTCTCACAGAATAAGTAGAGGGGCGGGCGGGTGAAGCCTCAGCGATTCCTTGATGACCTGCTCAAGGTATTCCAACTTTTCCAGCTAACTTTCGGGGATGATAGAGAGTTTAAAGGAGTTCTTGCTGTCAACATAACGGGTATTGACAGCTCGTTGTAGTTCCTGCTGTAGTTTGTGCATAACACTTGGATTCCTAATCAGCTCTGCCATCGTCCATGTTATTGTTGCAGATGAAGTATCTGTTCCGCCTATAAATACCTCCTTAGTTAATTCATAAAGAAATGTTCAGCCTTGTAGGAAAATAAAATCCTTCAATTGTGTAGCCCAGGTTAAAACTACTACAAAATGGGTAATAACTTGTTGCTAAAAAGGGCTTTTTTCTTGCTTGTGTCAACTTTTTCTCTCACAAATGAATCAAATTTAGCTCAATTCTTTACCTGGAAGAGGTGGACCAAGACTCAAAAAAAGAGAGGAGTTGTGCCGATGGCTTTAAGGGGGGTGGCCTTATCTATCTAAAATCAGAAAAATGAATAGAGAAGAAAAGGAGGAATTACTTCATACTTGTGCCGACGACGAATGAGAGGGAGGGCACGATTTCAGATGAATGACAAATGAAAAGAAGAGTAGGACTTTAAGAAGAACACAATTTCAGGAAAAATTACAGTTTTTAACAGCAATTTAGAAAGCTTTTTACAGCCATTTACAAGAAAAAACAGTTTTTAAACTAGACTAGGGTGTCAGCTACACTATCCTATAATTTCTTTTCCAAAAATTTGACCCGGGCACTAGCCCAGGTGTGCCGCCACCTAGGTCCGCCCTGGATGTACCCTTTTTAAATACCTTGATAAGATCATTTACATTTTTTATCATATTTCCCTATAAACTTTTGCAATTGATTATTTTATTCGTCTATCTATCATTTTTTTATACAAATTCTTCTATTTGATTATACTAGTTTCCTTACTGTGTAAAATTTGCGGTTTTGCCTTCGTAGTTTTTTTTATCCCTTTGTGATACTATATCTGCAATGAAAAAAAGTTTAATACCTATTTAATTTTACTTTCTGTTGTAGATTTTTTGGTTTCCGCAGTTGTTGCCGAGTTCAAAGGTCCAGTTATCTTTGGGGTGGTACGCCTGGGCCAAATGAACATGGAATTAGCTAGAATTGAAGCAAGCTTCAATGGGTTGTCTCCTGGTAAGCATGGATGGTCCATAAATGAGTATGGAGATTTGACGATAGGGGTAGAAAGCACTGGGAAAACTTTTAATCCAGCTACTAATTTATCTGAAAAGGTGAAATCCTTTATATTCTACAGCACTTCCTACATTTGTTCACTAATTTTCATCCTCATGGGAACTTCCTTTTTTTTAATTGTCATTTTTTACTTTTATTGTACATTTGTCACTGATTCATTGGTACTCAAAATTTCCTGCCCAAGCAAAACAAAACAATGAAGAAGGCTTGTATTCACCGTGGCCCTGGGATTTTTGTAGTATGTATAAATTTTGAAACTATGTGATGCGGAATGATGTTGTAAGTGACGACATTGAACTAAATCAATGCGGATGTAGGCAAGCATGTAATCAAAGACTAAAATTAACATATATCCTTGTTAGAAGAAAATCATGTATAGGCCCAAAATAAAGACCCATCTTAGGCCCTCTTCCTCCTTTGTTTAGTCTCATATCTTGTATGTGGATTTTTCTCTTCCTTTCTCTTCCTATATAAGTGTACAAATGATTGTATTTAATTATTGGAAAAAGATTAATAAAATTTCCAGTTTTCTCTCAATATTTTGTTCGTCTTTTTACATGGTATCAGAGCGATCGGTCCTTCAATAGTTTTCTCCACGCTCGGCTCTGGGCGAATAGCATTCTGCTAACCGCGGTCTCCTTTTTTCTTCTAATCGCACTTGAGGCTCTGGGCTCCTGGCTCCCGCGGTCTCAGTTTTTCTACCCGCAGCTTTCTTCCCGTGGATCCACTCCTCCCTCCTTCCCACCCCTCTCCTGCTTTTATAGTTTTTCTCTATGGGCCCCTCCATCTTCTCCGTCGCGGTTTGTTCTCATAACTGCTCACTGCGGCCTGCTCCCAAAATTCTGCTTGTCAGTCTGCCCCTTCTCCGTTACCCTACCCGCGAGGCCGCTCATTGCTAGCCGTTGTTGCTTCTCTCCAGTCGCTAGTCGCGAGCTGCTGTTTCTTCTCTCAGGTCGCCAGCTCTAGCCGCTACTCTCTACTGACCATGGCCTTCTTCTTAGACCGCTGCCCTGATCGTCTGCCCGCGGCCTTCCTCCGGCCACCTCTGCTACTGAAGACCGTTGTTGCTTTCAGACCGCTATTTCTTTCAGACTGCTGCCTGCGCCTGTTGGAGCTTGCTCTCAAGCCGCTACTTCACCCCCTTCCACCGCCGGCCAGCAACCCTATTTCACCGTCGACCAGCAATTTCGCCGCTCCCAAACTTCACATCACCTGTTGGCCCTTCCCAGACACCCCTCCACCCGATCCATCCTTCCCTCCCCTGCTACATCCCTGACGCCCCCTCTTCAGCCCCCGCAGCCAAATTCTCTCTTCCCTACTGCCAACCACGCCTTCCCATACCACCAGCCGACTTCCCCACTCACTCCTTTTCAGTGGATCCACTTCCCTACCGCCGATCCTGCCCAAAACAGTCCCGATTTGGACTGTCCAGCCCTGATCCATTTTTTCCCTCCACCTGTTTATCATCCCCAAGCTTGGATCCGTTCTCTAGTCATCGGATCTATCCACACGTGGCCGGATCTATCCATTGCCGGTCCGATTCCATCATCCGCCGCCAAGGGCAGCCGCCTCCATCAATCCCACGTCGCCGGTTCCACTTCGAATCGTCGTACCCGTATCTCCGGCTCCGGATTCTTCAGTGCCTTGGTCAGCCCACTATTTGGTGAGCCTAGTTGTATCAGATAATTATTTTCAGCATATTTATATTGGATTGGATCTTGTACTGATTTTGGATCTTGTATGGTAGTTGCTTGTTAGATTATTATTGCGATTTGCAGGTTTATTCGCCGCACACTCTTGCTTTGACCCTCCATACGGAGGAAAACCTAAGCTTGTTTTTGTCGAAATAAATTATTTTGTCTTATCGTGAATTTATCTGCATGAGATGATTTTAATTTATTATCTAATTTGTAATCTAACTGTCGGTCTTATGCATAGCATGTAGGGTTAGGTCGCCGATTTTCCGCCGCCTATAGATTCGCCCTGCATCATTAATATTGTTAAATAGTCTCACATCAGGAAAGTCACGTAGTGATGGAGATCGATGATTTTTGTACCATCGGATAGACGATCAGAGACCGTGATCGCGACCGGCTTGATTTTTCATATTGTATGTATTTTATTTTATTTTTCTGACTTGTATTTGAGAGTTAGGTTGATTCATTTATCGAACGATCGTAGAGATCGAATAATTTTAACCTAATTCATTCCTCCCTCCTTTATACTCCCCAGTAGCCGCACGATGGGAACTATCGAGGAATTAGGTTTTGTGAAGGAACAGCTCGGTTATCTCTTTCGTGTGCCGCAAAAGCTTCCCATAGTGCGACGATGTGGCTCCAGGGGTGTGACGTCCCTTCCGCTGCATTCCACCGCAGTTCCAACCGCCAACCACTGCCTCCCACCGCTTCCTTTTCCACTGACGCCTCTTCCCAGCGCAACCGTCGGCCTTCTCTTCCCTTCCATCTCCTCAAGCCCCATCAGCCTTTGTGCCGCCTTCATTTCTCCAGCCGCCGACGTCCCTTCCCAACATATCCACCGGCTTCCTCCTCCCTTCTCCTGCATTCAGCCATCTCGCCAAGGCCCTAGCAGTCCCCAGCGGCCCCCTGTCGTCCCTAGCTGCCCCCAGCCGCCCCTCCTTCCTAGTGCCCCTCTCCTCTTGTGGAACCACCATCTAGCCATACCCAAGCCCCTGTACAGCCCTCCCTCCTTCCGGAGTATCTACCAGCCTCCCCACTCACCCCACAGCCTTTAAACATCCCCTACTAGCCACAACCTGCCACTATCACCTTTCTACAATTCTTTCTGTCTTCCCTATAGTCCCAAACTCCTTTTCTAGCCAAAACAACGACATTTACATTTCCGGACAGCCACCACCACCGCTGGCATCCATTACTTGGTGAGCTTTTACTTTTTTTAGTGTTCATTTCTTCGCATTGTATGGATAGCTTGTATTGCTAGTATTACTTAGCTTGGATTAACTTGACTGTTGTATTTTTTATTGACGTGCAAAAGATTTATTCACTTCGCATTTTAATTTCAGTGCATTCTCTATTAATTTGTAATTTTCGCTTGAGTACTTCTATTGCAATATTTTTAATCAATTGTGACACTTGCACGTGGTTTTAAAATTAACATGTTTAATTAACTAGGCATTGAAAATATACTTGTGTGATTGAGTCATTGCTTGTGCATGGCAATAGGGATATCCTTCGTCAGTTCATTGGATTGTGTGCTTGTGTTCATTTGCATATTCATTTTAGGTTTCATTTCAGCCTCCTTAAATTCATCGCGTGCTTACGTATATTGCACTTAGGGTTAGGGCATCATAAGTCTGCATCCTATGGATTTGTGTTGCGTCACATAGTTTATGACGTTTAATACAACCTTGGCTCATTCCCAAATGAATACTTGATTTTTAGTTGATGTTTATGTTCTAATAGGGTATTAGAGGAGGCTAGGACTAACAGCCACTCTCACATCAGATTATTAAATAAATGAAAAATCAATTGTTAAAGATCAATGACCTTACATGTGACGGGGCATGTTAAGAATATAGTCTTACATCAAAAAATTCATGTAGCGTCGTGCACTCGTGTAGATTTTAGGTCCCCTCACCTATAAGCAATTGGTCTTAGGTTCGATGCTTAGGTTCGATGCTTAGGTTCTAATAGATACCATGCAACCCTGCAGACCTGAAATTTAGTAATTTACTTGTACTGTACTTCTTTTATATTCATGTTTAATGATTGGGACCGTGCAAAACATTTTTTCCCACCTCATTTTGTGGAATGTTATTTTCTTAATTTGTAGTTATAATTGTGTTTGTCTCAACTTTTAACTTTGCATTCAAACGACTCTAGTTGCACCATGTTTTTATCTTTGATGCATTGCTCACCATTTTCCTCTGCTTCACACACAGCTTTTGGGTGACCTGGGAACATTAGAGGCTACAGAGAACGGAGAAGCTCACTTTTCTGGTTCTATAGAAAAACTTAGAGTCTATGATCTGATAGGCCGTTCCATTGCAGTCTATGAGAAGGAAGACAAATCAGACTCTGGCATCGCAGCTGCAGTCATAGCGAGAAGCGCGGGAGTGGGAGAGAATTACAAGAAGGTATGCACCTGCGATGGGACCATCATATGGGAATCAAGTTAGTTTGGGTACTGAGGAGGTATGTTTAACACACTGGTCTTTTTTTTAAAAAGCACACTTTTTTGCTCTTTCAACGGATCTAATGATCATCTCTAGTTCCAATTTTGTGATTTAATAGTAACCATAGTGTTTGTGATATTATAATATTATTAAAATCTTGATTTACTAGAAATACAAGTATACTTGTGATCGAACATTGATTTGTTTGTGATTTGTTTTGGTGTATTTAATCTTTTTTGTGAAGGGGCCTTGGCGCACCAGTTGAGTTGTTGTCGTGTGACCTTAAAGTCACGGGTTCGAGTCCTGGTAGCAGCCTTTTGCAAAAAAGTAGGGCAAGGTTTGCCTATATTTCACCCTTGTGGTGGGAGTGGGACCCTTCCCCGGCCCCTCGTTGCGCGGGGATGCTTTGTGCACCTGGCTGCCCTTTTTTATTTATTCCTTTTTATATAGCAGAATTGGAATTTCTCTGTATAAAGAAGTAAATATTAAATATATAATTAAAAATGTATAAAAAATTCAGTAAGAATATTTTAATTTATTTTGCTCCATTACTCCATTTGTACGAGTAAGTCACAAAATTGATTATTTTATGACTCGCAAAATAAATATAAAATGATTTGTAAGGATTGCAAAATCATACGAGGAGAAAATTTGACAACACAATATAGGATAGTGGTGTTAGACATACAAATTAAATATAATAAATTTAAGACAAGAACAAAAATGTTGCAAAAAATTTTGTGGTGGAACTTGAAGATGGAAAAACAGGTTGCTTTCAAGACAACAGTTATGAAACAAATAGTTGGTGACCCTTATGCTAATCGTAGTGTCTTATGAGAAGTTATGTCTTCACATGTAAGGATAAGTGGAAAGAACGTGCTTGGATTATCAAAAGGTCGTGCACCCCAATAAAAAAATCTTGGTGGTGGAAAGAGGAAGTGCAAGACAAAGTTGGGGCAAAGAGAGCCGGGTATAAATCACTTTATGCTTGTAGAAATGATGAAAACTTAGCCAGATATAAAGTCACAAAAAAACTAGACATGCAGTAAGTAAAACAAGAAATCAAGCTTATGAAAAATTTTATAAGCGACTAGATACCAAATATGAAGAGCGTGACATATATGAAATTGCTCGAGCTAGAGAAAGAAAGACAAGAGATTTAAGTCAAGTAAAATACATAAAAGACGAAACAGATACAGTTTTGACGGATGATGTGGATTTTAAAGAGCGATGAAAAAGATATTTTTATCAACTTTATAATGAAACAAAAGACAATGAATTGAACTTGTAAGAGTTAAGTAAATCGGAAGAGTATAAAAACATAATGTTTTATCATAAAATTCAAGTATCAGAGATAAAATTCAAGAAGATGAAAAATTAAAAGGCCGTTGAGCCAGACGATATACCCATCGAAGTATGAAAATGTCTAGGGAATGAAGAAATTTTGTGGCTTTCATGTTTTTTTAATAAGATATTGAAATTAAAGTGGATGACAGATCAATAGAGAGAAAGTATTTTGGTACCTTTGTATAAAAACAAAAGAGATATACAAAATTGTGTTAATTACAGAGTAATTAAATTGATGAGTCATACCATGAAACTCTGAGAACGAGTAATAAAAAGAAGAGTAAGACAAAAGACTAACTTCTTGAAGAATCAATTTGGATTCATGCCAGGGCGGTCGACCATGAAAGCTATACATCTCTTGTGGCGACTCATTAACAACTACCGAGAAAGAAAACAAGATTTGCATATGCTGGTGATTGATCTTGAGAAGGCTTATGATAGAGTTCCAAGAGATCTTATGAAGAGTGTTAGAAAAGAAAGGTGTAAATGTATCATACATTGACATAATCAAAGATATGTATACAAATTCAGTGACAAGGGTGAGAACATTTGGAGGATTAACACAAGAATTTTCTATCACTGTTGGCTTACATCAAGGTTCAACTTTAAGTCCTTATCTCTTTACCATTATCTTAGATGAGCTCACCAGGCATATCCAACAAGCAGTACCTTGGTGTCTATTGTTTGTGGATGATATCGTTTTGGTCGATGAGATGTGCGAGGGTCTAAACGCAAAACTTAAATCTCGGCGAGACACTTTAGAAAGGAAGGGTTTTGGGTTGAGCATGACAAAGTCGGAGTATATGGAGCTTAAATTTAGCAGTGCAAGAAGGGTGAATGACTTCGTTATTAAGTTGGGTGATCAAGATATTTTTCGTAGTGAGTGTTTTAAATATCTTGGATCGATAGTTCAAAACGATGGAGGTATTGATAAAGATGTGAAACATAAAATCCAAGCGGGTTGGTTGAAGTGAAGAGACGCGTCAGGGATCTTATGTGATCGTAAGGTACCATTAAAACTTAAGGGCAAGTTTTAATTTACTGCAATTAGGTCAACAATGCTCTATGGTTCTGAGTGTTGGGCAGTGAATTGTGTACATGAGCAAAAAGTGGGAGTTGCGGAGATGAGAATGCTTAGGTGGATGCGTGGACACACGAGTTGGATAAAATTAGGTATGAATGTATCAGGGATAAGACATGAGTGACACCAATTGCAGATAAGATGCGAGAAGCTCGACTAAGATGGTTTGGACATGTATTAAGGAGACCATTAGAGGCACCTATTAGCCGTTGTGAAAGTCTAGTCACTAGACATGTTAAACAAGGGAGGGGTAGACCAATAAAGATTTGGAATGAAACTACAAGAAAAGGCATGATGTATTTAGGCATTAGTGACACTATGACAAAAGATAGGGCATAATGGCGAGTTGGCGACAAAGGATCCATATAGCCGACCCCACTATAGTGAGATAAAAGCTTGAGTGTTGTTGTTGTACTCCATTGGTACTATTGTTGCGATGTCGGGGGAGGGTAGGCGGTGGTGGGTGTGTGTGCCAAATATGTAGAAGTCTACGGTCACGGAACAGGTCCCCACTGAGTGGGAGAAGGCAGTGCAACGACCCAGAGACGGACAGTGGTGCCCATCACCCAAACGGACCGCAACATCCGGGGAGGGAACTGAGGGCAGACGGAGCTGCTGCACCCGGTGCTCTGAGATGAAGTTGTGACTTGAGCCGCTATCCACCATAATGATGATCTGGCGATCTCATAGTGTGCCGAGAGCTGCATGGTTTGTTGGCTTGGGATCCCGCCCGTCGAGGTGCAAGATAGCTCGACCGGTGGAACAAAGCTGTGGTGGAGTCGAGAGGTGTGTCCTCCGGTGAGAGCTCCAGAGCCTCAAAGTCGGCCAAGGTAACCTCAGGGTTGACGTCGCCGATGATAGCACGAAACTCCTTGACCGAGCAGACGTGGGTAGAGAATAGGGCTGACGGCAGCGAAAACACAACCCTTTTCTACGGAGGTCGTCCAACTCGCGGTTGGAGAGTCACTGAGTAGGGGCCGGTCGGCCTGGCTGAGCTGCTGGAGGAGGCCGAGGGGCTGGTGTCTCTGGAGTAGCGGTCCGCCATGGTTAGCCTCCCGGTGGAGGTCCGCCTGTAGTGGTGCTGGTCAAGGAGAAAAATCCGCCTCCATGAGGTGGGCCATGTCGAGGGCCTCTGAAATCGTCTGAGGATGGTTAGTGCGGAGTTTGGAGCGGATGTGGAGCAAGAGGCCATGCATGAAGAAGCCGAGATAATGATCTGGCGGTAAGCCCGGAACATGGGTGATGAGGGCCACAAACCCATCGATGATTCATCCAACACACTGACTTGACCTACCCCACACAGTCGTTCGATGGAGGAGCCAGAGTAACGACTATCGTAGTGGCGGATCATCTCCTGCTTGATCTCTGGCTAGGAGATGGTTGGGTTGGTCTGCCGTAGCCATCAGACTCAATGTAAGGCGGAACCGTCGAGTCCCACGACGGCGGTGGAGACCTTGTCTTGCTCGTGAGTGTGGTGGTGGTAAAAGTACTGTTCCGCCTTTGCAAGCCACCCAATCGGGTCCACACCAACGAAGGTGGGGAGGTCCAAGGCAAGGGCTGGACGGCTAAAGGAAAACTGGGGTGCCGTTTCCCCGTTGTGCGGGAGAGGTGGTGCCCCGAGGATGGATGCGCCGTTGGCCGGGCATGCAGATCCGCTGGCGGACGGAGCAGCGGAAGGTTGTAACGCAACAAGCTTTGCATGGATGGTGAGCAAGGAGGCTTGCAAGGAGGCCACGATGGACTCCTGGGTGCTGACATGGCGTATGATGGCCTCGTTGGCGTCCTCTGATGGCGCCTCGACGTTGGAACAAGTGTTTGGCGCCATGGCAACGATGGAAGGTCTGCAGCGCCTGGAAGACTGCAGCGGTGCGGCGGTGGGGAAAATCCGCGGTGCGGCGCTGGAGTGATGTGCTGCGGTGCGGCTGGCTGGAGTGCGGAACGACGACGGGAGGGAGGTGCTGGGAGCGGTACTGAGCGGCAGTGCGACGCCGGGAAAAAATGTTGTGCGGCGCTAGACGACGGTCAGGAGCAGGCGTCTAGTGGTAGGTGCGGACTTGGATCGCGGATCTGAACTGGATTGCGGGTGCGGAAATCGGCCGGGGTCGCCGAACTGCGTGAGGCTGAGGCGTCGTGGTCCGGACGGGATCGCAGATGCGGAAGTCGGGCGCATTCTTGTCATGGCGTCGCTTAGGCGTCACGTCGCCCAATTGTAAACAAGACGTTTGACACCTTTTTTTATAAAAATATGAGAATAGACTGCGGTTTATATATAAACCGCAGTCTATTACATGAACCCGAGCATATACTGCAGTTATATAAACCGCAGTCTATTTCATGAACCCGAGCATATACTGCGGTTATTTTAAAACTACAGTTTATTCCTTGAACCAGAGAATAAACTGCGGTTTGTACGAGAACCGCAGTCTATTCTAGGGTTCATCGTAGAATAGACCGCGGTTCATAAAAAACCCGCAGTCTATGCTAGCGTTTATTGCAGTCGATACGCAAATTAGGAAATAGACTGCGGTTTATACAACATTCGCAGTCTATAATCATCATAGACTGCGGTTGTTTACAATAACCCCAGTTTATTCTAACATGAACCTCAGAATAGACTGCGGTTTATGCATAAACCGCAGTCTATACTATCTATTTTAACGTGAGCCGTAAAAATCTAGTTTTACCCAGAGTTTTTGTTCTTCTTTTTACGGTCGCTGCGCTTTGCGAGAAACCCTAAAAGCGATTTTGTTCAAGTTTCTGCTCTCCTTTGCTTCGATTTGACGATTCTTCTTCGACAAAACTAATATTCTCACTTAGGTATACTATTTCTTAATACCTTTCCTCTGTTCTGAACTTTTGATCGCTGTGGTCTGTGCTAAACTGCTAATGTTTTTATTATTATTAGTTTATTACTTTATTAGTAGACTAGTAGTAGTACTGTAGTAGTAGTAAATTAACAATGTAGTATAAACATTATGTTCAAGTTTCTGCTCTTCTTGCTATTCTAAATGTATATGAAGTTATAAACAACACAATGTGCCGAAATATTGCAGTTTAACCCCTATTATACATGTCTAAATCTCCTGAGTAACATACTAACATAGTAATTACTAATTAGTAACATATATATTTATATGTGTGAATTGTGATTGTGTTGTAGTAACTAGTAGCTCAATATCATTGCGGTTTTGTATGAATTTTGTTTAGATTTTTTGTATGGTTTAAGTTTTTTTTA
Organism: Platanthera guangdongensis; assembly: GCA_039583875.1. Taxonomy (NCBI): domain Eukaryota; kingdom Viridiplantae; phylum Streptophyta; class Magnoliopsida; order Asparagales; family Orchidaceae; genus Platanthera; species Platanthera guangdongensis. The sequence goes on along the minus strand of CM077163.1, from coordinate 223,138,913 downwards.
GGGTTTTTCAGGAAAATGTCGGATAAGGGATCTTCATCGAGGTCAACAAGAGACTTCACGAAAATGAATGAATTGAATAAGCTCAGGATAGAGGGGAAGAAGCTTATTATTTATTTCCGTGATGATGTCCGCATTATTCCCGGGCCTGAAACAAATAAATTGATGAGTTATATGTGATCTCTTGTGAAGTGTTATGTGTCAATTACATATGTTGCATGGAATGATGTTGATAAATAAATTAAAGATCAAATATGAACAGAATTAAATGTACGTAACCTTGTTATCAGTGATTACATATCTTTGATATTTTAGTTAATTTTTAATTGATATTGTCTATTATTTTCAGATTTATTTTGATAATATTGATGGTCATTACAAGACATTAATGAAAAGCATGAGTGAAAGTTGGAGGACTTGAAAATCCAAACTTTTTATCAATTATGTAAAAAATGTTAATTTGGAGCATCGATACAATGTTCCTGTCAAATATAGTTTTATTACTGCCGAAGACTGGAGAGTTTTTGTCGACCATCGCACTACTACAGAATATTTGATTATGTGTTCTTAACTTTTTATTAAATTCAATGTTTTATATCATTCTTTAACTTTATAATTTATAAGTAAATTAAGTATTAACACATATTTATTTGTGTAGGAGAAAAATAAGGTTAATACTGAGAGAGCAAAAACACGAAAGACCTTTCATACTACTTACAGAATGAGTTATTCTGGATTAGAAAAAAGAATGATATTAGCTCTCTACTTCTATCTCGTTTTTTGTATTTTAAAATTTGATTTTCTCAATTATTTGTATGATAATTTATTTTCATTTTATTGTCAAGGATAAACAAGGTGAAGCTGCACCAATTTCACGTGCGGAGTTATGGAAAACCGGTCATAAAAGAAAGACTGGTGAATACATAAGTAAAGATGCAGCTGAGTTGACATCTAAAATAGTAAGTGTAAATGTATCATTTCATCATTTGTAAATTATCGATAGTAATATTTCTTGAGAAGTATATTTTCTTATCTGTAATTCTGTTCCAATATTTATTACTTTTTTTAGGACGAGTTGTTGAGCCAAGAGTCTCAGAGTGCTGAAACAATGTCAGAGAGAAGAAATGACATCCTTGCATCTGTTTTAGGCCAAGAACATCCGGGCAGAGTTAGAGCTGCTGGCAAGTTTTCCACCATTACAAGTATTTTTAAGAATGATAGGCGGAGCGAGAGGACACCAATAGCTCGTATTGAAGATGTTGAAGCTATAGTACAAGAAAGATTGAGCCAGCAACAAGAATTATGGATCCAAAAATAACAAGCGCAACAAGAATTATGGATCCAAAAAGAACAAGCGCAACAAGAATTATGGAGCCAAAAAGAATAAGCGCAACAAGAATTATGAAGGCAAAAAGAACAAGCGCAACAAGCCGAAATTAGTAATATGAAGAATCAAATTGAAGAACTTATGAACATGTTTAGTGCTGGAACTGAAACAAGTGTTGCACTTGCAGTTACACAGGTATTATTATGTTTAAATATTTATACTTTTATGAAATGTTATGTTCTCTTTTTGTTGCGCAGATAATTAACTATTTTTTTGTTATTTTTGGTTTCTCAGCCGGTGCATGAATCCATGTCACATGAACCTGAGAGTAGTCAGAGTAGACATGAGCTAATACCTTCTACGGTATTATAATTTATAATATTATTTTTGACTTTTATATAATCAATGAATTCAATATTGATGTCCACATTTCACAATATTAATTCTTTTATTTTCACAGGCTAGTGAGACCACAAATGAATTCATTGATATCTTGCCCAGTTTCTTAAATAAGATGGAGAATGAAGATAAAATAATATCTCTAGTATTAAATTCAACAGTATTTGGAAGTGTTGAATTAACATGTACATACTTTGAAAATTCAGAGTTGTATGATTTTCTAAATATGAAAATGATTCGAGCTAACATCATATTAGCATGCATTGAGTGAGTATTGTGCATCTAACTACTGAGTATCAAATATTATAAAATTAAGAATTTTTATTAATATATAAATTGATTTTGAATTTACATGTTTTTGCAGGTACATAGACTCACAATTAAAGAAATTTACATACAATACCGGTGTATATTTTCATAATCCACATGTCATTTTTGCTATTGATGATGACTATGCCAAAGAACATTCAAAAATACGAGTTGAAGATCTACAAATCAGGCTTAAGTCGCTTAGTCAACTCCAATCGGATTCTTTATTATATGTGCCCTATAATAGATTGTAAGTATGAAAAATCTTTGTATCAAATATCAATGATTATTACTATTTTTTATTCTAATTAAGTTATTAATTTTTTCATTTGTTTCACAGAGAACATTGGATGTTGGCTAATATTGATTATAATAATTATACAGTTTATTGGTTTGATCCCATAAATAATGACATTCGTGATAATATTAAAAATGTCATTACAAAGTAAGTTTATTAACGAGTTATTTACTTACTTTCGTATTTGGAATTCAGATTTTGCTATAAACTAATTCTTTTGATATTTTATGAAGAATATTTAAAGATTTAGCAAATAGCGTCGTACCAGTTTTAAAAAACTAAAGGTTACAAAGTTGATTCTGGTAAGTTTTAGAATTATAGCCTATACGAGTATATGTATTGTAATTTAAAAATTTGCAATTAAAATACTTACGAATTGTTTATTTGTGTAGTGCCCAAAATAACCAGATAGTATTCAATGTGGGTATTATATCATGTGCTACATGATTGATATAGTTGATGCTCTTAAAATTGAGCCAATGTCATCATTGGTAATGATATGTGATTTATGTATACTGTCTAGTGCATGTAGATTGATAATAATTATGTTGAATTGATTTTAATAATTTTTGTTTTATTGCAGATCTATCATGAAGTGACACAATTTTCGCCGGAAAAAATCGATAATATTAGAAATAAGATCTGTCATTATATAATCACTAATTGTGTTTTATGAATCATGATTTGATTGACAAATGACAAATGTATTTTTTTATTGCTAGATTTATCATGAAATGTTTTGTCTATACTATAAAAGTAGACTCTTCTAAATGAGCATTTTTATACTAATTGTGTTTTATGGTCTTGTAATCTTGTTGACTCTTCTAAATGAGCATGTCTTTGAGAGTTCTTTAAATTATTCATTGTGATGATTTTTTTAGCCGTTATTTATTTCATTGTCTCGACCTAACTCTGCAATCTATAGGTCCTGTTTGTGAAAGTTGAAAGACCAAAACAATAACACTCTTGCTCCATCCATTGGTAGCAATGACCTTGATCTAAAAACAGATCGTAAACAAAAAACAAAGTCAAATGATCCTGGTTGGAAGTATGAGTATTGACCCAACCTAGAAGATAAAAATACAGTTAAATGTAATTTGTGTGGTAGATTGATAAAGGGTGGTATCAAAAGATTGAATTATCACTTATGTGGCGGGTATGAAGATGTATCCAAGTGTTTTAAGACTACTTCTGAAATAGCAGCTGAGATGTATTCAGCTTTAAATGGTAAAAAAAGGACAACGTGCATCTGACTGTTGATGATGATAATGAGAGTGACCAAGAAAGAGAGCCAACATGGTCACAAAATATATCCCCGATATTATCTATAGCTAAAACGTCATTTGTTCCAAGTTCTGGGACAAATGCCAAAAAGAGGAAAGTAATCTACTTGCCACAAAAAAGAGGGCCTATGAATGCTCATGTGAGACGTGCTCCTGAAGATGTAGTAGATGATAGATGTGCAAAAGGTCCTGCACAAACTACTATCGAGAGATGTTTTAGAACACCTGAAGAGAAAAAGAGAGTTGATAGTTATGTTGCTGATTGGTTCTATGAATGTGGAATTCCATTCAATGCTGCAAAGACACGAAGTTTTGAAGTCATCCTTGAAGCAGTTGGACAGTATGAGCATGGTTATAAAGGCCCTAGTTATCATGATTTTAGAGTTCCATTGCTAAAAAATACAAAAAATAAAGTTATGGAGATGAAGACAAACTATCAAACGTACTGGAGAAGATATGGTTGCACACTTATGTTAGATGGTTGGACAGACAGAAGAGGGAGACATTTGATCAATTTCCTAGTCAACTGTCCAGAAGGATCCTATATTATGGGTTCCGTAGATGCATCCAGTCATATTCAAGATGCTACAATATTATCAGAATTGCTTGATAGTAAGATTAGAGAGATAAGAGCAGAGTGTGTTGTTCAGGTAAATTTTTTGGTTTCATTAATTTAGTAATTTTCATATTTCAAGTTTAATAGTCTACAACTTTCAATAATTACAAAGTTATGTTGTCTGCACTCTGCAGGTGGTGACTGACAATGCTTTCAATTACAAGACAACTGGTAAAATTTTAATGGAAAAAGGTTCTACATTATTCTGGACTACTTGTGCAGCGCATTGCATTGATCTCATGCTAGATGATATTGGCAAGCTACAACAGAACAAAACTGTGATAAGAAAAGCAAGAATGATTACAAATTTTATCTGCAGACACACTCGTTTAATTGATGCAATAAGGACTATTATAGACGGTGATCCAGTGAGGCATTCAGTAACTAGATTTGCAACATCATTCCTTACTCTACAAAGTGTGCTTAAGCATGAGGAGAAGCTGAAATTATTCTTTGTGTCGCCCTCGTGTAATGCCGCTAATTTGACAAAAACTGAAACCGTAAAACAGATTGTTGAAATAATACTTTCAACCAATTTTTGGAATGGAGTAAGAGATTGCCTAAAAGGAGGAAAACCACTGATTGCCGTTTTGCGATAAGTAGATGAAGATGAAAGGTCGGCTATGCCTGAATTATATGTTGCAATGGAAGAAGCCAAACAAAAGATCAAACAACATTTTGATAACAAAGAAAGATTATTTAAAAAGATTATTGAGATTGTTGAAAATAGATGAACAAATCAGATGGAGCAAAAATTGTATAGGGCGGCTTTGTTTCTAAATTCGAGCAAATATTTTGAATACGAGGAACAAAATAATGATGATGCCTGTAAATTTCAAGATGCTTTCAATGATTTTATTGCAATACTAGTGCCCGATCAAGAATTGCAAGATAAGATTGCCGAACAAGGTACTAACTACAAAGTATCTTGAAATAGTTTTGGAAAGCCTATGACTATTAGACAACGAACCACCTTAAATCCAAGTAATTATTGTTTACGTTTTTATTTTTTCTTAAATTATTTATATGTCAAATAATTTATATTTGTCTTAAATGAATAGTGGACTGGTGTGGTGCACATGGAGGACCAAATGTTGACCTTACAAAGGTAGCATTGCGCATAATTGACTTATGTTCTTCTTCTTCTAGTTGTGAGCGCAATTGGAGTACTTTTGAGTTTGTAAGTATACAAATATTCAATATAAAATTTAATATTTTATATTTACTAATTTACCAATAAGTTTGAAATTATCTTGATTCAGATTCACACAAAGAAAAGAAATAGATTGGAACATCAAACACTTAGTGATCTTGTATACATCCAATATAATCGTCGTCTACAAGCACGATTCCAAGAAAGACGTGAAAAGGGAAGAAATTACAACCCTTTGGTGCTTGATGAGCTCGACTGGAGTAGTGAGTGGATGATGAACAAATCAGAGGAAGCTCTAGTTTTTGATGATGATAATCTCACATGGGATGCTGTAGAGAGAGCTCTTGGAACTGAGACTCGAAATTTACGAAGTGGAGTTGAAACTAATCTTCAACTAAATGAACTAATAGCTCAAGGGAATGAAGATTTAGATCATTTTGGATTTGTCAATGATGATGAAGATATTTATGATAATTTTGGGCAAATGACGAGTATCTCAAATCAACCAAGCACATGCAATGTCAATGACGACTTACTAGATGATATTCTAGTTGATCTTTTATGATTATTTAAAGTTTATGTTTAAAATATTATTCATGCTAATATGCTATTGCGCAGTGGATGAAGATATTTTGGATTTGACCACAATACTAGACTATGATATTTTTGTGTTCCCTTTTTTGTTTTGCTAATATGCTTTCTCTAAAGTCTGTATTGACCATTGATTATCATTGTTTTTTCTTACTGTTACATGCTTACTGCTTCATGGTATTTGAGATAGGTATGAATGTATTGATGTTTGAGAATTAAGGATTTGAGATATCATGATTCATGAATACATGATATTGGAAGTTGGAACATTTGTGCTTACTACTTGCCTATTTCTTGTCATACCATGTGTTGAGTATTGACTATTGAGATATGAAGATATCATGAATTCATGATATCAGAAGATTCAGAAGCTATGCTTAGTTAGTTGCTAACTGATACCTGTCCATATATGATATATCAGAAGCTATTCTTAGTTGCTAACTGCTATGCTTAGTTAGTTGCTTAATGCTAACTGTCCATATATCAGAAGTTATACTTAGTTGCTTACTGCTAACTGCTAGTCTGCTATGAAGAAAAAAAAATCTCTGACTGTGTTGGTACTTGGTAAACCTTATATCAAAAAAAATGAAGCTTTAGACTGCGGTTATTATAATAACCGAAGTCTAAAGTATGACATGCATGCTATAGACCGCGGTTATTCTTGTAACCGCAATCTATATACGAATATAGACTGCGGTTAGTCTAATAACCGCAGTCTATAGTCATAAGGATATAGGCTGCGGTTATTCTATTAACCACAGTATATAGCCTGCAGAGCATATACTACGGTTATTATAAAACCGCAGTCTATAGCATGTATACTATAAACAACGGTTATTATAAAACCGCAGTCTATATCATGTGTACTATAAACTGCGGTGTTTATAATAACCGCAGTCTATATCCTTCAGACTATAGACTGCGGTTATTATAATAACCGCAGTCTATATACTGTCTTTTAAAAAAAAAAAAATTGCGCCTTGCGACTTGCTCGCCTTAGTGTCGCCTAAGCGTCAAGGCGCCCAGCGCTTGTCTTTGTTCGCCTTGATGCCGAGACAAGAATGGTCGGGCGGAATCGCGAAGTTTTGCGGCAGACGCGCTGTGGTCTGTGCGGGATCGCGCGTGTGGAAACCAGACGGACCGCGGAAACGGCAGTAGATCGTTAGCGATGGACACAATCGGCGGCCTGCGGCGGGCGGGACGGCAGGTCGGACCAAATTGTTGCGATGTCAGGGGAGGGTAGGCGGTGGCGAGGAAAACGGTGTGTGAGTGTGTGAGAGAGAGAGAGATAGAAGGGAGAGGGGATTAACGTTAGAGATTAGAGGAAGGGAAAAACATGCATTCATCCAAGATAAGAATTACATGGTCTGCTTGCCCTCATATAGTGGCGAGGAGCAGATACAAAAGAAAATACGCAAAATAGACAATACAGAAAATACTGAAAACGCATCAAACAAATAAAGCAACATATTTAATTAGCAACATATTTAATATTTAAGTATCCCCGCGCCGACCCCACCTGGATCGTCCTCGTCGGTCCAAGCCGCTCCCGACGTGCCCGGTTCGTTTTCATTGGTTTGCGCCACGTCCACCCCACATATGTGTAACAACTATCCTTTTGAAGTTGATTGGATCATATATGTTCTTATTTCCTCCTTATGTGTAATAGTTTCAATTAATTCACTATTTACCTAGGCTGATATTAACTGATTTTGTTCTTGAACTTATATGTGTGTGAGCTCTTTGGATTGTTTAAACTCGTCCGAAGTCTATTTATATTATTTTGACTTTTGCTGGCTTGATCTTGTGCATTTTTTTTCAATTTGGTATCAAAGCTTAATGATTGATTGTATGTAGTTATCTTTTTCAGTTTACTTTATAAATCTAAAATTTTTTTCTGCTCAAGCATTTGATTTTGTTTCGTTATTGTGGGTTCGATTAGGAGATCTAGCCGACGTGAAAGATTGAGTTGAATTTTATTAAACATAGAAAGTATTTGTAGATTTCATCCCTAGTGGTTTTCACGAGTTGAATAATCGAGTTCATCGTTTAATACAGTCAACACTCCCACGTCTTGCAGCTGCTAGTGCTTGACAATTTGACACTCTCTTTGAGTACTCTAGGAGTCAATACACAACAAATCAATTATCTGACAAGCACATGGTTTAAAATCAATGAAACCAGGAGTTAGTATCTCAAGAAATCATCATGGTTGAAGAGATTGAGCCAAAGAGAGGTATTTTGCGTAAGGTGACTACTGCAAGTCAAAAACCCACTCAACAAATCAAGCGGTTGGTGCAAACCACTTTTACTATTTTTCATAACTTCAACTAAGGCCCCGTTTGGAGGGACTTGTTTTCACCGGTCAACCGGTTACGACCGCATGAACCGGGCCTTAAATTAAGGTCCGGTTCATGCGGTCGTAACCGCTTGACCGGTGAAAACAAGTCCCCCCAAACGGAACCTAAGTGGTATCACTATGGTTAGTGTAGAGAATTATTGAATGGAGAAATTCCATATATATTCCATGTAAAAAACTTGAAAATATACATGTATGAGTACAAATATATAAAAGGAGGAAGAGGAGAGAATGCCCCATTCAAGATGTGGGACTAGACTTTCTGGCTAAGTGACTTAATGTGCTTTTACTAATGGGCCTTTACATGTTTCCTTCAAGACTCCCCCCGTCCCCCGCAAGCTGGAGCGTACAAATCGCAGACACCAAGCTTGGACAAGAACTGATAGTACAAAGGTCGTGCTAAGGCCTTGGTGAGGATGTTAGCAACTTGCTCAGCAGTGGGAACACGCATTAACTCTATCTTCTTCAATTAAACCTTCTCCCGAATGAAATGACAATTAACTTCAATGTGTTTTGTTCGTAGAAAACAGGATTTTTGGCAATGTGTATGACAGCTTGACTGTTGCAAAATAGGGTGACCGATGAGGATAGCTTGACTCCTAAATCATGAAGGAGACCTTCAAGCCATGTAAGCTCAGGCACAACAGCTGTAATTGAACGATACTTATCCTCAGTAGATGAGCGAGCAATTACATACTGTTTCTTGCTACGCCATGTAATGAGATGTTCCACAAAATAAGTGCAGTATCCACTTATGGAACGACGATCATCTAATGAACCCGCATAATCAACGTTAGAATATGCACACAGAGATAAGGGAGACAAAGAGAGCTTGTATACAAGTCTTTGTCTAGGAGCAATCTTAAAGTATCGAAAAATGCGCTCGACTGCCCGGAGATAAGAGATACGTGACTCATACATGAATCGACTGACAACTCCAACAACAAATGATATATCATGTCTTGTAATAGTGAGGTATATGAGTATATTAGCTTTCCCACAAGATGACGAGAGTACTCTGGATTTGGAAGGAGCGGATCAGAGCCTGAGGCATGAGCACAGAGCTTGTGATTGATATCTATGGGAGTGTCGGCAGGCTTGCATTCAGAGTAGCCCACATCATAAAGCAAGTCAAGACAATACTTTCTTTGAGATAACACAAGCCCATCAGGTCGCCGAGCCACCTCGAGACCAAGAAAGTAATGAAGGCTTCCCTGGTCATTTGTTTGGAACACTGTCTCCAAATGTTGTTTGATCATATGTATTCCTGTAAGATCGTCTCCCGTAATCAGAATATCATCAACGTACACCAAGAGAATCACTGTGAATGTTGGACGATGACGAGTGAATAACGAGAAGTCATCTGAACCCTGAGTGAACCCAACAACACTAAAAGTCCGGCTAAATTTGTCAAACCATGTCTGAAAGATTATGAACATAACACATACAACCAAACATGCGAGGGGTGACTGAAAAGGAGGTGTGGAGGGAAAAAAAGTTGAAGGGAATAGCAAAGTTGAGAATAGAGAAAGACGTGCGGTTAATAAGAGAGCAGGCAGTAGAGATCACAAAATTCCAATATTATTTGGGAACATTCATTTGAAACATAAGAGAGCGGGTGACCTCAAGGAGGTGACAATTCTTGCGTTCAACAACGCCATTTTTGGGGGGTATAGACACACGAGGTTTGATGTTTGATCCCAAACTCAGCACACAGGTTAGTAATCACATGACTGGTGTATTCACGTGCATTGTCGATACAAAGAGTTTTAATTGTAGTGAAGAACTGATTGTGGGTTTCAATGATAAAGACACAAAATACACCAGACAGTTCAAAGCGATCTTTAAGGAGATACAAGCATGTTACGTGAGAGTAATCATCAACAAAGGTAATAAAGTAACGATAGCCAAAAACACTGGCGATTTTGTAGGGTCCCCAAATATCAGAGTGAACTAGATCACCGGGAGCAGAACTCTGAGTAGGATGAGGTGAGAATGTAGACCGATGATGTTTGCTATAGATATAAGACTCACACGTGAAATATTGGAAGGAAACATTGGGAAGAGCTTTTCAGAGTATATTTAATGTAGCGCGACCAAGATGCCAATGTCATTCAACAGAGCTAATAGTGGAGAAAATCGTCGGAGGGGAGGGGTCAAAGATGTAGAGACCATTCGACAGATGTCCTTTTCCAATGATAGACTGCGTCTTGCGATCCTGCACAACGCAAGAGGTTGAAAAGAATGTTACGTAACAATCAAGGTTTTGAGTGAGACGACTAATAAAGAGAAGGTTGAAAGGAGAGTCCGGAACATGAAGAGCCGAGCGAAGAGTGAAGGAGGGAGTAATATTAATGTCGGCTGAGCCAGAGACAGGAATGGTGTCCCCACTCGCAACAGTAATTAACTTGGGGTGCACAGAGTCCAAGTAGTGTGATGGTTGTCATGAGGTAATGAAATACCCAAACCTAGTTTAACAGGAATTCAGCAGTCCGGTCGGGCCCACGATAATAAGTAAACTAAGTAACGATATCTAAACTGGTATAAAACTTGTAAAAATAAAAGTGCTAAAAGGAAACTTACATCGAATGTAGAGAAAGAAAAATCTACGGGTAAAAGTGTACCGTGCAATGCTGAATTCATAGAGTCAACTAGAACTGAGTATAACACTGTGAGACTGAAATACTGACAATTTGTAATAAATCGGTACAACAAATAAAACTGGAGTTTAATAATGCATAATGTCTGCAAGTAAAATGAGTACAATAACAGGATAGTACAACTGAAATGACTGACAACAACGATGACTGCACCGCCTATCCTAAGTGGATCCTCTGACCTGAGACTCCTGTAAAAATAAGTTTCAAATGGGTCAAACCCACTGGAGAATAAAAAAAAACTACTCCCTCCAGCAACACTTAAAGAAAAATATAAATGAATTTTACTTGAATTTAATAAAATATGCATAATTTGTCTAACATTAAACTTGTCACTTGAGTTTATGATTTAACATAGAATCAACCTAGTGTGTGTTCTGACATACACTTTTCACAACTGTATAAGTCGTTGATTTCTGAAGTTTTAGAATTGTGACTGTTGTAAGTTTCAACAAGTTTCATTATTATCTTATTAAATCTGGTCACTAACGGCGACTATGCACAAACTAGTAACTGCAGTCTGAGTGACAAACCTGATGGTGCCCTGAACTGGATGTCCCTCAAGTGGAACACAAACTCCTATCTGAGGAGTTCCATATCTGTAATAAGGGTCATTAACCCTAAGCTTGAAATTCATGTAGTGGCCTACTGGCCCTGAGAACACGGTGGTGTGCCTCCACTAGAAACCCGAGGGTGAACATTTCTCGCCATTTTTCTAAATTAATTTAGACTAGTGTTCAGTGAGTCAAACACGGGATAATGCTCTAGTTAAATACACCGGGCTTAGGATTTTCATGAAACTGAATCTACTAATTTAGCCTAAGTGTATACCTACCTCTTTGATTTTGTTCTGCCTGTAGGAACTTGTAACTTCCAAGTGTGTACACCAACACAGTTAAAAATCATGAATTAAAAAAAATCTGAACTGTTTGACTAAAAGGAGTCGAATTTTTTACTGTGCTATTTCGACGCTCATACACGAGGCGGGGTGACATGATGCTCCTTCCCAAAAGATCTGACCACTAAGAATTTCTTTTACTAGAGGTAAAAAACATCTTTTTCCGAATGCTAGAAAATCCTTGAATCGGGGTAAAATGCGTAGTTCTCCAATCCTTTGCTCCAACAACCATCAAAATCTGAAATCCAAATGGTAACCCTAACTTAAGCACTCTCCCCTTTTAGTGTTTTCGGTAGAAATACTCATAATGATGCCAAATAATTATTTATGGAAGAAAAAGAACACAAACGTATGCGTTACCTCGATCTAACGGCGAGAAATTACACAAAATTTGTTGAAATGCTGACACTAGGAAACATAAAACTCCTTTAAAATCTGAAATCGAAAACATAAGTGTGTAGCCACAATATATGAATGAAGAAACCCTAGATTAGAGGAAGAAATGGTAAAACAACATTTCAGAAACTTTTTTTTTTCATTGGCTAGGGTAAATCAGAACTACCTCTTGAAGTGCTTCGAAGGAAAGAGAGGGCCGACTAGGGCCACTAAGGAGGAAGGAGAGGCCGGCGTTTGGTTCTGGCGAGGAAGAGGGGTCGAACTGGATTCACGCTGCGGGTGATACCTGCGGTATCGGGAGTCGGCCAGGAAGTCAAAGCGGAACAGTGCAGAAGTTTCCACCCGCTTTAAATGAAGTTACGGGAGAGTGGGGGAAAGCGGCTTTGACGTGGGGTTTTAATTTGATCCCTGCGGTTATAATAACCAGTAATCGGCTAGGGTGGGGGTGTAATTCTATTATTATTATTATTATTATTATTTCTTTGTGTTATTATCATCACTAAGTAGTATTAAGTAAAATGAATAATACCTCCAAACTTTGTCGGCTCGATTAATTTTTCTCACGTTTGGTCCCTGAAATTTAATTTAACGCGTCATCAATATTTTGGGGTGTTACAGGTAATGTGGTGGGAGGCCCCTGAATCCAAGATCCAGGACGAACTATAGGCAAGATAGGAGAAGCCACCATCTGAAATTGAGACAACAAAGCCCGAAAAATGGTCGATCATCCTTTGAAGTTACTTGATTTTGATGCGCAAGTCATCAACGCCAGTTTGAATGTTGTTTGGAGTAGAATGTGCGGCCATGGACAGAGGGGAAGCTAGGATAAAGTCAGTGAACCAGGCACGACAAGGAGCACAGTACACAGAAACACGCAGCAAGAGCAAACCGCTGCTGAAGCACCCACTAGGAGAACTATCAGCCAGCATCAGCGGTTTAACGACTAGCCAAGACGTGTTGCGATAAGGGTAGAGGGTCTATGCGGCAAGGGAGAAGATGCAGCGGGTAGAAGCAAGCTGCGGGAAGGAGCAGCTTGCCAATCTGCAGGCGGAAACACAATAGCAGCGGCCAGATCCTGAGGAACAGCGGACTCAGCAACTGGCGCAAATTGCCAACAATCAGTGGAGCAGAGAGGAACTACGGCAAGCACGGAGACTGCAAAGGCAACGAGCAGAAGACTGCGACAAGGAGGGAGACCAGCGACCTCAGCTAGGTCAAGGCACGATAAGGTGTGGTTAGGCGAGCAACAATCGGGTAGACGCGGGAGGCCACAGAACTCAACAATGCTTAGTCGCAGACGGCTAGAAGAAGCAGAGCCCGGCGAGAAGAAAAGCAGACCGCTGCGAGTATAGGCAAGGAAGACTGCAACGAGAAGACTGTGGCGGACTAAAGTCTTTGAAGAGCTACGGTTGTTGAAGAAGAGGCGATCTGAGGAGAAACGACCTGCCGATCAGAAGGTAAGCAACCTCACATGGGCTCGCATCGGACAGAGCTTTCAACAAGATGAGCTCGCAGCGGCTAGCGAACGGGAGGGAAGCAACTTGTAATAAGCTGGAGGTTGGAGACAATAAGCTGTGGTCTAGAGGCAGAAAGCTGCGATCTGAGAAGAAGCCGCGGTCTGGAGACAAGAAGCTGCGGCTAGTCCAAGCAGCGAAAAGAGGAAAAAGGCGGCCAGGAGAAGCGGCAACCAGACTGGCGGACTGCCTTGCGGCTAAGAACTGGTAGCAAACTGCCAGCAAGAACTTGCGGCGAGAAGCCGACCCGAGACAAGAAGCGGCCAGCAGAGATCGGGAGAAGAAGGTCGCGGCCGGATAGAACCGAGCAGACTACGAGAAATGAGAACCGAGCAACCACGATGGATAGAACCGAGCAAACCGCGAGAAAAGAAGAAGGCAACGGGGCCCACAAAGGAGAGGAGAAAAGCTATAAGAAGGCAGGGGAGGAAGAGGGAGAGAGAGGTGGATCCACGGGAAGATGAGAGTTGCGGTTAGAAAAGTCGAGTCCGCAGGAGCAGAAACAAGGTGGAGTATGCGGTCAGACTAGAAGTAACCGCCCAGAGCATAATGTGAAGGAAATTTTGGACCAAAAGGTTCTGATATCATGTAGAGAATTACTGAATGGAGAAATTCCCAATATATTCCATGTAAAAAACTTGAAAATATACATGTATGAGTACAAATATATAGGAGAAAGAGGAGAGAATGTCTCATTCAAAATGTGAGACTAAACTTTCTAGCTAAGTGACTAAATGGGCTTTTACATGTTTCCTTCAACAGTTACCAAACAAAAAATCAGTCGGACAGACATGTACCGACTACAAAAATTGTAGATGACTCAGTCTAAGTCTAAGATCTGTAAAAGAAAAAGAAAAATAAGGTTGTGGGCATTTATAACTCAGTAACAGTCACTTGGGACATCCTATTTTGTAATCACTACAAAAGTAAGGAATCATTTTTGAGAAAATCGTTGGAAAGTTCACCCGAATTATTCTCCAAAAAATTCAACAAGGATGGTGATAAGGCAAAGGAAGTAACTAATAACTTGTCCCTGACTTGAGCTAAACAATGAGGTTTATTACCATGCCAGATTTAAGTTTTTCCATGATGGTCAAGTCAAACTGAAAAGTCGATAGTTTGAGACTGTAAAGAGAGGTCAAAACCTTGTATATACTTCTTGAATTAATAGTTACAAGTATGAATACATTTATATAGGAAAGAAGAAATAGGAGAAATCTCAATCTAACATGTGGGACTAATACAATGAGGAAAAAGAGGGAAACATTGGGCCACTAGATGAGCCCTAAACTGGGCTTCTCTAACATTCCCCCACAAGTTGGAGTGTACAAGTCGTAGGCAGCAAGCTTGGATAAAAACTGATAGTATAGCGGCCGGGAGAGAGCTTTAGTCAAGATGTCAGCAACTTGGTTTGTAGCAGGAACATGCTCCAACTCTATCTTCTTTGACTGTACTTTTTCCCGGATAAAGTGACCGTCAACTTCAATATGCTTTGTGCGTTCGTGAAAGACCGGATTCTTGACAATATGTATGGCGGCTTGGCTGTCACAGAATATGGTCGCCGGTGATGAGAGACGAACACCTAAGTCACCCAGATGGCCCTCAAGCCAAGTTAACTTAGAAACGACAGCGGCCATAGCCCGGTACTCGGCTTCAGCAGAAGAGCGAGCAACCACAGTTTGTTTCTTGCTACACCAAGTTATGAGATGTCCTCCAAAGTAGGTACAAAAAATCGTTGTGGAGCGCCTATCATCAATGGATCAGTTTAAGGGATTATGATGTTGTTTTGTTTTATGAGCTATGAAATTCAGTGCTCTATCTAGGGTTTGGGTCATCTGATATCAGAGCAATTTCATTTCAACACAGATGAGAACATGGTCATTTGCGTTGCCCTCTGTGATCCCTTCAATCTTCATTCAGCCTTGAAGACGGCTTTCCAATCGTGCCATTGGAGTAAGATGTTGTGATCGATTGATAAAGGTGAATGCATGCAACGAAGTAATCATAAGAGAAGTTCGCAGCAATATTAAGGACGTAATGAAGAATAAATTTAGGGTTTATTTTGGGGTACTTGAGATGGTTGAGGAGGAGGCTAAGAGTCAATAACGTTGCATATCATATATGTTCTAAGATATTTTTTATCAATTTTTTGCTTGACAATGGATCCAATGTGAATGTTGGTTGTTCATGTCTTTAGGGAAGCATGTGAATACCATGCCATTTTGTTCCTCTTCATGCCTGTCTAGTTAATCTACTTTTTCTTCATGAATGTCGTCTCCATCCATAATGTCAAGAGAATGCGATAGGAGAGGCGACTACAATGATTGTTGCTCTAGAATTGTCTTTGGACATTATTACTCGGCTCGACCGTGGTTCGAGCGCAGGTTGGCCTGAAATTTTTATGATTTGCAAAAGTTTTGCATCCTGCACTTCTTTCACAAGCACTCGAAGAGGAAGGCTTATTACTTAAATTGTAGAGAAAGCGCAATACAAAGCTCAAATATTTTTTTTTCATTTTAACAAAAAAATACATGTATTTGTACACATATACATAGAAGGGAGGAGTGGTATCTTAACTTCAAACCAATATGTGGGAGCAATCTATATATGAGAGTGGGTCTTTACATTTGACTTATTTATAGTTCATTTACATAAATCATATTGATTGGTTCATGTCAGGTCACTAGTTGAGTCTTGTCAGTCCATTTAGATGGTAACTATAGTTACTATTTTGTACTAGAGTATACCATGTGTGGTTTACGGTTGAACCATCCAGTTCGGTCCAAGTTCCAAAACGTTGTTCTTGAGTAGTTGTGCTTGTTGAATTGGTCAAGGTAGTGTAGTCCTTGGGTCTATGGACATAATGTTTCGTCGACTGTTGGTACTTGTAGGAACCATAAACCGGCTCAACCCTTAGGCTTTGAACTTTTACGAAACTAGAAGGAAAAGAGAATAATTAAATATTCAAAAATATGTTATTCTCAATCTTAAATATTACATGTACAAGAGGCTCCTTTATATAGAACAATGGAGAATGAACACAAATGAAAGTAGCAATGCGGGACTAAAGAAGCCTAAGAGTATTGGGCCATTTATACACGGGTCATTTAATTTTCTAACACTTCTCCACAAGCTGGAGCATATAAATCGTAGGCATCAAGCTTGAAAAGGCATTGTCGGTATAGTGAGTGAGGTAAGGCTTTAGTGAGAACATCAGAGACTTAATTTGTAGCTGGAACATGTCACAAACACAATTTTCGAAGTTGAACTTTTTCCTGAACAAAGTGACAATCAACTTCGATGTGTTTGGTGTGCTCATGAAACACATGATTTTCATCAATATGGATAGCAACTTGACTATCATAAAAGTGAATGGCCGGAGAAGGAAGCTGAACTCCTAAATCGGTAAGGAGACTCTCTAGCCAGGTGAGTTCTGAAACGACAACAGCCATGAAACAATATTTGGCTTTAGCGAAGGAGCAATTAACCACAGTTTGCTTCTTGCTTCGCTAGATAACCATATTTTTGACACGTACACATTATATGGTTTTTGCGTAGATGAGAATGTATCTGATGGTTTTTTGTCACTGATGGTTTTCTGACACGTACACGCCCACCTAAGCATTCTGTCACTGATGGTTTTCACAACATATGTTTTTGCATGCATTAGCATTCATTCCTAATTGTTGACACGTACAAAGGAGACCATTAGAGGCACCTATTAGGCATTGTGAGAGTCTAGTCGCTACACATGTCGAGGGAGGGATAGACAAATAAAGACTTCGAATAAAACCATAAGGAAATACATTATGTACTTTAGGCACTAGTGAGATTATGACTAAATATAGTGACGCAGGACGGTCTACTGTGTAAACAGGATGTGCCAACACATGCAAATGTGAAATGATTGTGTCGACACACTAATGCAACGCTACATGCAAATGTGAAATGACTGCGCTGACACACTAATGCAAAGCTAAGTGAATGTGTGGAATGAATGTGATCAAGCCCAACTTAAATGATGTGTGTGCGTTTTCAATTAATTATCCGGAATCAAATTATAGCAATGATAATTATATAAGCTAGCAATTCAACACAACATTCGCCAACATGTTCAAATACACAAGCAATATCATGTTCTCTACGCATGAAGATTTTTAACTCCAGCTTGCATGAATAAAGTTTATAAGAAAATATGAAATTGAAATCAACTATGCAAACCAGCCAATATCTTTTTACCATATATGTGATGCACACTCAATATTCAATAATAAATGAATAACACAATATAAGATACTCACAAACAATAGAAATCCTGTGACGGCCGTGGGGAGCGACGACTGGCTGCATTGTAATGATGGATTGGAATTGAAGGAGGAGAGTGTAGTTGTCTGTTTTCAGAGGTCGGGGAAAAGAGGCTTTGTTGATGGTTCCACGACAGGGCAGGGAGTTAAGAAGACGGGAGCAGTGCCAAGGGGGTAGCAGTTTCAGACAACAATGGATGGGACGGGGAGATGAACATGGGAGGAGGCTATCAGTGGATCCACGCTAGTAAGATATCTAGTTTCGGGTTCAATCTGGAACGAAGAGCGGATGAAAGCTTGCAAAGGGAGTAGCAGGGGACTGGACCAAGCTGGAGGGGGACTGGAGGCTTTAGCGGAATCAAAACTTGCAACTGCATGCGGGATCGATGGCGATCTGCGAGAGCGAGAACGCTTGAAGATGTTGATGACGGGATCAAAGGATGACTCTGGATTTGCCGTCGATTAGGAAGGGCTAATGGCTGCGGGAGAGATTACGATTCCGATGAAGAAGATGAATAGAGAAGATGTGATGGAGACTGTACCTTCACCGTCGATCGGCAGTGGCGTCAAACCCGTCTAGGGTATGGAAGTAGATGAGCTGCGGTTGGAATAGGACGGACGACAATTGGAATAGGATGAGCGGCTGGCGGTTGTAGGCGGGGAGAAGACGAACAAGGGAAGAACATTTCTAGCGTGTGGTTTTAGCCGCTGGAAGATGATGATGAACAGTAGCAGTGGGGCGATTTTCTTTTTCTGGATGAAGAGAACGTGGGGCATAGTCACGGGAACAATGACCGAAATATAAATAACTGAAATTAAAATCGAGAAATTGAATAGGAAGCCTAGGCGTCGCACCCCGGGCTCGCGGCGTCGCACCACGAAGATTGCCGGAATTCCGGAGTTTCTCACAAATCAACAATGTTTGTAAACTGCAGCATCCACCCCTATTTATAACAAGAAGGGCGGTTGGGCACCCAGTGTGAACGGCTATGATCGTTTGTTACGTCCGGTCTCCTAGAACACTAAATACACACAAAAAAATAAAATAAAATACATATAAAATGAAAAGTGATGCTCCGGATGCGCTCGCGGTCTCGGATCGCCGATCCGATCAACGCAACTCCGCCAAAAATGAAAAAAAAAGGTCCCGCCGAGTGGTGACCCGATATCCTCCATCAAACACGATCATGCAACCGATCCTCATCAGATAGGGCACAATGGCGACAAAGGATCCATATAGCCGACCCCACTATAGTGGGACAAAGGCTTGAGTGTATTTGTGTTGTCTGTAACGAAAAAAATAATGAAGATGATTTTTAATTGGATCTTTCTGTAGTTAATATAATTGGTATTGTAATTAGGAAGGCTCGAATTTTGTAATTGATATTCTTTTTTGTGTGATATTATTAATCCTCCTTTCTACAACAACAATTCTTTTGGTTTATATAGGAGGAGGGCATCTCACATATTGGATAACATTTCGCTCTGAACCACTTCATTCGCTCGAGATATTTCTTTGATGGAGTTAAATTCTTCATAGCAGGTAATAAGGATGATGGAGGATCATGACATATATTTTATATAAACCCTAAAAACCCAATTTTTTAGTCAAGAGATAATTGATTTGTGCACAAGTTTTGTGTATGTTTGTCCATATTTTGTGGGTCATTTGTTGTGTATCATATAATTTGGCATATACTTATAATATGAGTCTTAGGTCATATGTATCATTTCCAGCATGAGTTTGCCTAATTCATTTCCTCATGGACCCAACTTAAATTCTCTTTTTAAATTTTTAATTTTTACCATGGCATCATCATTTAGGCTGTGTTTGTCGTGGCCGTGCCGGTCATGAACACGGTCATTATGAACCATTGTTCTTGAACGTCCGACCTCATTTAAGAAACTGCATTCACTTTTATGTTCAAAAATAGCTTTCTTTTCTTGGTGACGGTCATAACCGTCTTCATGCCAAACATACATTCTATGACAGTGGTGTTTTTATCCAAACTCACCGGTGCACACAAAAAAACCGCGTCAAACGAACGGAGCCTTAACTTTTGGTCCCAACCTAAATTTTCTCTTTTTTAAAACTTTTTTTAATCATTTTTTTACCATTGCATCGTCATTTAGGCTCTCTTTGGCATGACAGTGCCAGCCGTGAACACGGTGGTTATGAACTATTGTTTGTGAATGTCTGACCTCATCTAAGGACCCTTCATCCACTTTTATGTTCAAAACTAGTTTTCTTTTCTTGGCCGCGGTCATAACCGCTATCATGCCAAAACATTCTACGACAGTGATGTTCTTGTCCGAACTCACCAGAGAAAAAAAACCCGCGTGAAATGGAGCCTTAACCTCTACATTAACACTTGTCACAACAACCTTACCTCCACCTCACTCTACTTCAGTCAAGCATGGCCAAATCTTTACCTCCATTTCTCTCATTTTAATTCAAAAGTGTGAATTAAACTCATGGTATCACCAGATTTTAGTTTCATTGCTTTAAAAATACTTTTGACTCCTAATCCTTCTCCTCATTTATTTACTGAATCTCTCTCCCTCCCATGCATTCTAAAAATATTAGGCTTCCCCCTCCCTCTTTTCAACCTGTTGGTGTACTTGCCATCAATAAGAAATTTTCTTTATTGTTAGGGATGCTAATGGTTTATCATTTTTTTCTCATTCTTGTACATTCTTTTATTGTCTTTTTCATGTGAAAAATGAACTCGAGTGTTAGCGGCGTGCCTCTTGGAGGCGAGAAGGAACGTTGCGAAATTTTTTTCTTCCGATGCATTGACTCGGAGAAGGGACGATGTGGTGAATGATTATTCATGAAGATCCGACCGGTTATATGCTTTGTCCTCATGGTTAGATATGATATGGTGACACCATCAAATTAATTGTATCCTTCCAATTGTTCTATGGCCATTATCATTCTTAATTAAAGTGAATTATATTATGGTTCCGTTTGGGGGGACTTATTTTCACCAGTCAAGCAGTTATGAGCGCATGAACCGAATCTTAATAAGGTCAGGTTCATGCGCTCGTAACCGCTTGACCGGTGTAATAAGGTCCGGTTCATACGATCGTAATCGCTTGACCGGTGAAAATAAGTCCCCCCCAAACAGAGATTAATTTTTTTAAAAAATTAAGAGTTGTTTTGCCATCACATGCTGCCCTTTACACCATCATACTTTCATGGAATGAGCGGTTGCTTGTTGAGGTATTTTCACCATCATATGTTGGGTGCAATGCGAGATTATGATTGAAGATAGGCTGCAATGGCGATAAATGATTCATATAGTTGATCTCACTATAATGTGATAAAGCTTGAGTGTCTTTGTTATTGTTCAATATTATGCATGAGAGATGTTGTACTTACCACATGTTTTATGTATGTATGAGTGACATGCATTGGGCTCTGTCTCTATGGCCAATCGTATCCTGATTGAGGCATGCACTATCAATTAATTAATACAAAAATAGTTATACATCGCTTTTCGTTTTTTTTTGCTAAAAAATCTTCATCCCCATTTAATTACTGTCAAACATGTTAGATATCATGTACTTTATGAGTGATAGTGTTAGCTTAGAGTCATATCGGGTGTTAAGATCATTCTCTCTTGTACATTTATATGTATTACCATTGTTTAATTTTGAATATATAGAAAATCCATTCTTATTATGATGGTGTTAGAATTAGGTTAACTCTAGCTGCCCTCCCGATCGCGCATCTCCCGTCGCAGGTTGCCTTCCCTGATCGATTTGATCTTGTCACTGATTTCTTCTTGCTGATCGATCTCGTCGGGCCATCTCTCTCGATATCGTAGACCCGCCGCTGTTCCCTGCTGCCGACTTCGTCAGATTCGCTACAAAGTGCTTCTACATCGTTGCTCCTGTCGTCGCCCCGTCGTTTTCGTCGCCGACTAGTCGTTGCTTCCCGTCAGCGACCCGTTGTTTCTGTCGCCGATTAGTCGCTGCTTCTTGTCACCGACCCGTTGTTGTTTCTGTCGCCGACTAGTCGCTGCTTCTTGTCACCGACCGATAGCTGCTCCTTGAATTGATTTTATTGCTGATTCTATCGTCGTTGATCCTGTCTCCATCTGATCAGAGATTTTCATCTACCATAGTCTACCTTAATTTGCTATACCACAGAGAATCTGAGATGCATCGTTGCTCCTTGTTGTTTGATGTATTT
The DNA here is from genome assembly GCA_039583875.1 of Platanthera guangdongensis. Taxonomy (NCBI): domain Eukaryota; kingdom Viridiplantae; phylum Streptophyta; class Magnoliopsida; order Asparagales; family Orchidaceae; genus Platanthera; species Platanthera guangdongensis. Next base: position 223,116,611 of record CM077163.1, on the reverse strand, counting down.
GTTGCAAACGATGATCTCCTGCAACTATCAATCGCAGCTCTCGCCGATCGCTATTTTTGCCAATCAGCTTTTTCCAATTGCTGCTTCTAGCTGATCTGATTCCGCCATTTGTGGGTAGTTATTCAGATCAAATTCAAAAGATCTGTGACTTCGACACTCCACAACTTTCTTCTCTGACTGATCTCGCAGCCCCGATCTCCTCGGTTGACCATCTCGATGGCATCCTGTGCTCGTCATCTCGATGACATCTGGTGCTCGTCCTCCTTCAGGCCTTTCTTGGATACAGTACTGAACATAAGGGCTATCGATGTTATGATTCTGTTGCACGAAGACTTCACATGTCACATGATGTTACCTTTGACGAGTCTTACCCTTTCTTTGTGTCCTCTGTTCACTCGACCTCACACTCATCTGTTACTCCCTCTGACGTGCAATTTCTCACTATTCTCATCTCTGTGCTTCATGTATCATCTCCGGTATGCCCATCTCCTCTTCTCTTGCCACAGTCTACTCTGTCACCTCACTTGTCGCAGTCTACTCCGTCACCTCTTCTTCCCTTGTTGCAATCTACTCTGTCACCTTCTCACTCCTCCACTTCGCCATCTACATATCGCGCTGACACGCTCATTGTCCCCGTTCCATAACACTACACTTGTCGCCCCCTTCCATTGCCTCGCCTCTAGTGCCCATAAACTCAGTGTCGATCTTCTTCAACGAGTGTTCTGTGGATGATCATTATGTGTGTCACAACCCATCTCGTGAGAGGCGTCCTCCCCACCGCCTTAGCCTTGCTACCATACTACTGGACCTGCCTGTCCTTCCTGCTATTGTCTGTAGTACTCCAGAGTCAACTTCCTATCGTGATGCTACCCGAATATCTAAGTGGCAAGTTGCTAAGTCTGCTGAGTTGGAGGCGCTTGAGCACACTCGTACATGGAACCTTGTTCGTCTTCCGTCTGATGTTGTTCCAATTACTTGCAAGTGGGTCTTCAAGGTCAAGACTCGCTTTGATGGTTCTGTGGAGAGGTACAAGGTTTGACTAATTGCTCGTGGTTTTCAGCAGGAGCTGGGGAGAGACTATGACGAGACCTTTACTCTAGTCGTTCACATGACTGCGGTCTAGACTCTTATTGTAATTACAGATGGTCGTCACTGGTCCCTGTCACAACTTTGACTACATGCTTCCTCCTTCTGATCTATCTTCCCCTTTAGGCCTTGTCTATCGCTTGAGGTGAGCCCTTTATGGGCTCAAGTAGGCACCATGTACATGGTTTGCATGTTTCGGCTCAATCATTACAGCCACAGGTTTCCAGCCATGTCCATATGATCTAGCCTTGTTCGTGCATTGCCCCTCTTGTGGTCGGACCCTTCTGTTACTTTACGTGGATGATATGATTATTACTAGTGATGATCCTTCTCATGTGGTCTTCGTCAAACATCTCCAGCAACAGTTTCAGATGACTGACCTTGGATAGCTGAGCTACTTCTTGGGTCTTGAGGTTAGCTCTACACACCGCGGGTTTCAGGTCTCTCAGAAACGTTACACATCAAATCTTCTAGCTCGGGCTGCTCTCTCTGACTCTCGCACAATGTACACTCATATGGAGCTCCACCTTCAGCAACGTCCAGATGATGAGGTTCCACTCTCTGATCCTACACGATACCGACACCTCGTGGGGAGTCTCGTCTATCTCATTATTACTCGATCCGACATTGCCCATGTTGTTCATGTGTTGAATCAATTTGTTAGTGCACTCATCTTTGTGCATTATGGTCATCTGCTACGGTTCCTGCGCTATCTCCGGGCAACAACTTCTCATGGTCTATTCTTCTCCAACAGTAGTTCTTTACAACTTCGTACTTACTTGGATTTTATATGGGTCAGTGATCATGTTGACCGTTGTTCTGTCACTGGTTTCTGTTTGTTCTTGGGTTTTTCACTTATTGCATAGAAGTCCAAGAAACAGACTTGTGTGTCTCGTTCTAGCACTGAGGCTGAGCTTCGATTCATGGCTACCACCGGTGAAGATATTATTTGTCTCTGATGGCTTCGTGAGGACATTGGTGTCTCTTCTCTAGATCTCACTCCCCTCTATTGTGATAATACTGATGTCATTTAGATTACTCTAAAATAGGTGAAACATTCTCTCTCCAAACATATCAGGGTGGGTGGATGTTTTTTTCCTACGTGAGCACTATGATCACGATACTCCTGCTACTTTATTCCTTCCGAGCAGCAGTTTGCAGATTTGATGACAAAACTGCAGACGAGGACCCAACATGCATATATACTGTCCAAACTCTCAGTGTATGATCCCCCGTGAGTTTGTGGGGGGGGGGGGGGGGGGGATGGGGATTTGAGTGGTAGTGTTACCTTAGAGTCGCTTCGGGTGTTAGGATCACCTTTCCTTGTACATGTATATGCATTATCATTGTTCAATTGTGAATATATAAAAAAATCATTCATCTTATCAAAGCCAACTTTAATAAAATTAATAAGTTTAATGATAGCTTCTCAAAAATATCGTTAACATGTATAATGATATTGTTTCTCAGAAATATTGCTGACATACCTAATGACAATCTACTAAAGTAGATATAGGACCAATATTAAAAACTTTTTAAATTTTATGGATTTTCATTGTTACTTTTAATTTGTCGTCTTCATAAAGCCCCATGGGCATAGGACTAAATTGGGCCTCCTGGGCCCTGATTACAGTCGGGCCGGGCCCGGATTTTTGGCTCTGGGAGGGGGCCTGCTAAGGCCCCCAGGGCCGGGCCGGGCCCAGGCTTAGCCCGGTCCCTCTTATTTTTTCTAAATAATTTTTTTTTAAAAAAAAATAGATATAAACTAAATAAATAAAAAAACTTATATAATTTATACTAATAGTCTAATATGAATATACGATTAATTTCATCTTTTGAAAGAAAAAATAATAATTTTATTAATGTTGAACGGAAGTATACAAAATTATAAATACAATGAAAAAATAATAATTGTGATTGAAAAATTCAAAATTATAAATACAACAAAATTACAAATGACTCACTATTCACTAAGTAAAAAAATAAAAATTACATATTTCGAGGACTTTAATTAATTTAAGTTGATCGCGTCCATCACGTCTTTTATGTCCGACGAGCCATCCTCGATCGATGAAATATGCTGCTTCCTCTTGATCGCATCCAAGTGGTCTGTGTAGCATATGCAGATTTCGAGCGATTTTTCGCTTAGGCGACTTCTTCGCTCGTTCAACACTCTGCCACTAAGAGAAAAAACAGACCCCGAAGCTACCGTGCTAGCTTGGATCATTAGTAAATCTCAGGACATATAGACTATAATAGGATAGGTATTTACTTTACCTTTCCACCATTTAAAAATATCGAAATTTTCTAATTCGGCTGTACTCATAAAATCACGAAATTGTGTTTTTGTGTACAAGCCTAATTCATTTAAAATACTAGATGTTGTGCGCGCTTTTTTCCTAAAAGCTAACTCTGATATTTTATTTTTAAAACTATCGCGTGTTTTTGATTGCGAAACATCCTTTCGGGGCCGCTATTCGTATAAATTAACATAATAATTATAACATTTAGTAAAAATAATGTTAAAATTTAAAATATTAAAATTATCCAAATCCGAATCACTGAGATTTACGCATAAATTATTATTTATTTTTTCTATAAAATTTTCTACGTCGTATACGCCGAAAAAAGGATTCAAATCGCCGGCGCATGAAAACATGACTGAGATTTTTTTATAATATTTCAAAATTTTGTTTTCCATTATTTTTATTAAGTCACTCATCGTAGTGACTGAACGACAACCCACGTCTGATTACGTTCTTTACCTGCAGCTTCATCCGCCAACCTTGATCGTACGTTCATATTTGTCCAAATGCAGATAATTGCGCATGGCTGAACTCGGGAGGAGCTTGTTTGGCAGTGCAAGACTTAATGTGTTTTGCGAGTGACGAGTTGCCACTGAAAGTAAGTAATTTCGAGCAGTGTTTGCACTTCGTCTTATGCTCGGAGCCGATTTTCACTTTGTCGAAATATTCCCAATCTGATGTCGTGTGCTTGTGCTCCACCACTTCGTGACTTGGTTCTCTAGCCTCGAACTCCCCTCTGATCTGACAAGCCATCACCATTGAGTCCGTCGAGACCCTCACGTCTTGCACCCCCAATTCTTTGGCCAAGCGGAGCCCCGCGATCACATACTCATACTCAACCTGGTTGTTGGTGAGTTGGAAGTTAATGTTTATTGCTTGCTCGATCCTCTTCCCTTAGGGGCTTACTATGATCACCCCTCCCCAAAGGAATGCTTCCCTGATGCTCCGTCCACCAACATTTCCCATTCTGCCGGATGGAGAGACTCGGGCTCTTTGACCTCGACCACATAATCTGCCATTGCTTGCGCTTTCATCGACAACCTGGGGACGAATGAGATGTCAAACTCGCTCAGCTCCACCGACCATTTTGCCAACCTCCCAGAGTGCTCCACCCCTTCCATGATGTTGTGAAGAGGATGATCGGTCACCACTCGGATCGAATGCGCCTGGAAGTAGGGCCAGAGCTTCCTAGCCGAAAAAACCAGGGCAAACACTAGCTTTTCCAAGATATGGTACTCGAGCTCCGCCTTCCTTAGGACTCTGCTGACATAATAAACCAGGAGCTGTCTTCCCCCTTCTTCCCGACCAGGACGGAGCTCTCTTAGATACAGGGCTAGGTCCTCCCCCTCCTTCGGACCCTGAAGTAATGAGGCCTGAGTGAGTTGCATCTTCAAAGTTTGGAAAACCCCCTCACACTCGGGGGTCCACTCGAACTTCTTGTTCTCGCACAACACCTTGAAGAAGGGTGAGCACTTCTCCCCTGCTTGGGAGAGAAACCTACTTTGTCCTGCCAGCTTGCCCGTGAGGCGCTGGATCTCCTTCGCGTTCCTTGGTGACTCCAGTTCCAGTATCACTTTCACTTTGTCAGGGTTGGGTGCTACCCCTACTGGGGTGAGGAAATGGGCTAGGAACTTTCCTCTATTAGCCTCGAAGACACACTTCTCGGGGTTGAGCCTCATCTTATACTTCCTCAAAGTGCTAAAAGTTTCTGCCACATCCTGGAGGTGAGACCTGATGTCCCTGCTTTTGACCATGAGGTCATTAACATAGTCATCCAGGTTCTTGCCCTTGTGCTCCCGAAAGACCTGGTCCATCATTTTTTGATACGTTGTCCTTGCATTATTTAGCTCAAAGGATATCATCTTGTAGCAGTATCAACATCACCTTGATGAAAGAGACATCATTTATGTCGGGCGGGTGTAGTCCTGTCCAAAAGGCCCGGGCCCAGTGGGCCGGCCCGAGCCAGGCCCGGCGAAAGCTTATTTCGGCCCGGCCCGGAAAAAGCCCGGCCCAGGCCGAGACCGGGCTCAGGGCCCTTACAGGGCCCTGGTTTTGGGGGCTAGCCCGGCCCGATGCCCGGTCCGATGCCCGGTCCGGGCCGGGTCGGGCAAAGCCCGAAAATCGGGCCGGCCTGGGCCCGGACCCGGGCCCGGACGAAGCCCGGACAGGGCCCGCAGGCCAGCCCGGACCTGCTGCCAACGGCTCTAAGAGTCGTTGGAACTGCAGCCAGTAGGGCTGCTGCAGCCCTGCTGGCTGCAGTACTTTGGCCTAGGGCCTAGGTAAAAGCCTAGGCCCTAGGCCATATTAAAAAAATATAAAAATTTTTTATTAATTTTTTTTTATAAACCCCCCCCCCCCTCTACCCGATCCCCTCTCTCTCTCTCTTCCACTCACTCTCTCTCTCTCTCTCTCTTCCACTCACTTTCTCTCTCTCTCTTCCACACTCTCTCTCACTTACTCTCTCCCTCTCTTACTCTCTTACTCTCTCTCGCTGCATGACATCGTCCTACTCAACGCCGGCGTCGTCGACTCAAAGCACGGCCGAAGTGGTGGAGCATAATCGGAGGGCGCCCGTCTGGGAGCATTTCGACAAGATTAAAGTCGGCGATGAATTCAAGGCGCGGTGCAAGTTGTGCTCAAAGTTGCTAACTTTTACCGGCAACTCAGCACTAGCGAGACACGCTAAGTCCTGTTTTGCAAAGCAAGCTCCCGAGTCCAGTCAGGGACAAATATCAGCATCAGGACAAATTTGGACGTACGATCAAGCAAGACAGCGAGACCTACAGGTGAAAAACGTCATCAGACGTGGGTTGCCATTCAGTCACTACGACAACGATGAGACGACGAAGTATATACACGAAGGGCTTCAGCCCAAATATCAACAGATAAGTAGATTCACTATTAGACGTGACGCACTTAAATTATATTTTAACGCAAAACAAGATTTAATAAATTTTTTTGAAACTTTCGAGGGATGTGTGAGTTTAACGAGCGACGTTTGGAGTAGTAGCGTAAGGGTATGGTTATCTTATATTTGTATAACGACTCATTGGATCGATCTCATTTCATGGGATTTAAATAAGCGCGTAATATGTTTTGAAGGTTTTGAATTTCCGCACACGGGTAAGGCTATATATTCGGTAATTATTAAATGTTTGCGTGAATTTAAAATAAAAAATAAAATAATGAATATTTCTTTTGATAATGCTAGTAATAACAACACCGCAGTAGAGTGGTTAAAACGTGAATTAAAACCAATGCTCAACGGTGCGTTTTTTCACAATCGATGTGTGTGCCACGTTTTAAACTTAGTGGTACATGATAGTTTAGAAGCTATGGAACCATATGTTGAGAAAATTCGTACTATGCTTAGATTTATTTATTGTACCAAACAGCGAAGTCAAGATTTTCGAAAATTTGTGATCGCACAAGGTCAAAAATATTTGAAACCTCAATTTGATATGTCTGTAAGATGAAACTCCACATATAAAATGTTAAAAATAACGTTTCAACAAAAAACACTTCTTACGGAATATTATACTATGACAAATAATCATAATTTAACTGATAACGATTGGGACGTACTATTTCATTATATGGATTTATTAAAATGTTTTTATAGGGCGACTGTTTTTTTATCTGGTGTGTATTATCCAATAGCTCGTTAATAGTTGAAAATTTTGTAAATATCGCACAAAAACTTAACTATTTTAAGCAACACTCATGATGGTTTCTTTTAATTGAAGTAATAGAAGAAATTTTTTTTAAATATTATAGAGAAATGCCTACTGTATTTTCATGCGCTGCCGCTTTAAACCCGTTATTCGTTGTAGACGGCATAGAAAATTTAATAGATGAAATTAACGTTAACTTAGGCATAAATATAAGTTTCGATGACGTTGACGACGTTAGTACTACTAAATTTAATTCTATTTTTACCGAATGTTTTAATTATTACGACAACTTATATGGCTCACGACCACGAGAAGAAATAATACAACCTAGGACAAAAGATTCTTTTACAAAAAAAATTTTACAATTAGCTTTCGGGAAAAAAGCACGCACATCGAGTAGTTTAAACGAATTAGGACTGTATACGAAAACGCAATTTCGTGATTTTATGACTACGGAAGAGATCAAAAACTTCGATATCTTAAAGTGATGGAAAGGTAAAGCTAATACCTATCCTATTTTGCCATATATGGCCCGTGATTTACTAACAATTCAAGCTAGTACAGTAGCTTCGGAGTCCGCTTTTTCTCTTAGTGGCAGTATTTTGAACACGCGGAGGAGCCGACTAAATGAAGAATCACTCGAACTATGCATCTGCTACAAAGATTATTTGGATGCTACGAATAGGAAGCAACACATTTCAGCGTTGGAGGAGAGCTCCGAGGAAATTGAAGAGCAGATGGACAACCTGAATTTGTAAAAATGTAATTTTTTTATTATCATTTAAAATAATAAGTTTCACTTTTCTACTTTTATTTTTTAAAAGTTTAATTTTGTTTTTTAAAATTTCAATATTAATAAAATTTTTTATTCTAATTTTTATTTCAATTTTTTAATTTTTTTAAGAGTTTTTTTGCCGGCTTGGGCCCCTTCCCGGGGTCAAAGCCCGGGCCCGACCCGAGCCCGATAAAGAAAGGGCCCGGGCTAGGCCCGGTTTGCAAAAGCCCGGGCCCGATCAGGCCTGGGCCGGCCCGATCGGGCCTTTTGGGCAGGGCTGGGCGGGTGCATGTGGATCTGATGATAACATGAAAATACATCTAAGAGACTCATTAGAGAAAAACTGACGGCTGAGTCTATCAGCGCGTCGATTCGGGGCAAGAGATAACAATCCTTGGGGAATGCTTTATTAAGTAAAGAGAAGTCCACACACATCCTCCACTTTCCATCATCTTTTTTTTACCATCACTACATTGGAGACCCAGCCTGGATACTGAAACTATGATACAAACCCGACCTTGAGTAACTTACCCACCTCCTCCCGGATGGGTTCGACCAGTTTGTCGGTAACGAACCTTTTCTTCTATCGAATGGGGCGGGCATTTGGGTCGAGGTTGAGATGGTGGAACGCCACATCCGCATCGATCCCTGGAATGTTTGCAGCGCTCCAGGCGAAGATGTTCACGTTCTGTTGGACGCATGCCGGGATCATCTCTTGATCCTCCGGGTTGAGCTCCTCGCTGATCTTCACCTTTTTATCCTATCCCCTGGGTGACAACCTCCTCCTCCACTACCTCCTCTGCTACTTCCAACCAAGATTCCTTCCCCTGATCACGTTCCATCCTCCTTCCCCGAGCGAGGATCTCCTCTTTTTCCCTTCCCTCGTCTATCTCCATCACCTCTTCCATTCCAACCTGATCCATTATCTCCTCCCCTTCAGCCACTTCAACTACATCTTCCTTCCTTATTTGCTCCTCCATTACCTTTTCCACTTCCTCAACTTCCACCATCTAGGAGATGGTCTTGACGACTGTAACATAGCACTACTTTGCTACCTTCGGGTCTCCTCGTACCCTGATCTGGACTCCTCCCACGCTGAACTTCAGGCACTGGTGGAATGATGAGGGGACGCATCAGAACGTGCTGATGAGTGGTCGTCCAAAGATGGCGTTGTAGTTACTTGGAGCTTCGACGATGACGAACCGACAGTTCCTGGACTGACCCCCAATGTCACTTGAAGTCTGACTCCCCCTTCCACCTCCTTCCACTCCCCAGAGATCCCAAACAGTGGCCCATCTGAGGCCATCACTCTTGTCGACTCTACCTTCATTTCGTTGAACACCTTCTTGAAGATGATGTTGACCGAGCTTTTGTTGTTGACGAGGATCTGTGAGACGGTGAAGTTCTCGATGGCTGTCCGGATCACTAGCACAACGTAGAATGGGTCCTCGTGACCTGGCATATCCTTCGGGAGAAGGTGATCTTCTCATCCAGGTGTGGGGCTTGAGACGTCAAAGCAACGCACCTACGATACTTGGTATGGATGCTCTCCTTATGGGTAGCCTCGATCCTCACCCCTCCATGAATCACCCGGCTCCCTCCTCAGGTCCCCATGCCGACCCTGTCCACGCATCGGTCCTCTTCCTCTGCTCCTCCAGTCACCTCTTCAATTTGCACGGGCAACTGCTGCTCTCTCAGGCCTCTCCCCCTCCTGACTTCCAGAAACTTCGAGCAGGTGGTCGTTGCATGACCTTCCTCCTGATGGTAGTCACAGTAAGACAACGCCACCTCCTCCTTTTGCCCCTCCATGGGCTGATTCCTCCTTCTTACTCCTGCTCCTCCTCTTCCTCTGCCTCTTCCTCTGCTGATTGCTATTACTTATTGCGGAGGGGGTAGGAGTGACCAAGGGCCTTGTCTCCATCTCTGGGGGTTGAACCTCCCCTGCCCACCATTGAGGTTTCCCCCTACCTGGGCAAACCCTCTTCCTTGACCCTGAGTTGTCCCTCCTTATTGCCTCCACCCTGGTTCCCGATACCCTTTCACCATCGGCTCCTCTCTCCTCCTTCCCTCCTGTTGCCTGGAATCTCCCTGCTCCCTCGACTCCGACTCACTCAACCTTGCCAACTTTTTTCCAAACGTCGGGTTCACCGCCTTTCCTTCGATCTCCTTCGCCGCCCTTTCCATCATCTCTTCGAAGAACAAGGGGGCTTCCGGTTCAAGCTCATCTTGAAGAATCTCTATCGTAACCCCACAGTGAACGCGAGTTTTAGGGTGAATCCTGGCACCTCCCGAATGAGCAAGATCTCCTCCTGTAACCTATCCACATAGCTGGCCAGCGACTCCTCCGCCCCCTTCTTGATCAGTAAGAGTGAATCAACACTTTTCTTCCTCTTCTTGGATGTTGAGAAACGCAGTTAGAAACTTCGACGCAAATCTTCGGACCCGTAGATCGACCTCACTGGGAGCTGGTGGAACTAGTCCCTTGCTTTCTCCTTCATAGTGATAACGAAAATACGACACTTGAACGCATCTGACATCTGCATGATGGAGACCACGTCCTCGAACCACTTCAAGTGTTGGACGGGATCGTCCTTGCTGGTGTAGTATGTCATCTCCGGCTCTGGGAACCCCTCTGGGACTGGTGCTGAAACGATCAACTCGCATAATGGGCTTCCCCCACTCGCCGGACTGGCTGCTCCACTCTCGCGATCAGCTCAACGGTCGGGCCAACACCTGTCGGGCTAGAAAGAGCTCTCGTCCCACGAGATCCCGCACGAACCCCTCACCTGCCACTTCTTTTCCCGGCCTCTTTCCAGGGGCATTCTTGCCCAGGGATGGTGGCGTGACGACCAGGTCAGTAGGGGTCGAGCACTTGGCACGCACAACGAACACATGATGAATGGTCTCTAGGATCTCCCTCTTGAAGTCTTCAAACATCCTGACCGTAGCTTGTGTCTCGGGTGGTGGCGAGTCACTGTGGCCGGTGCCTTGTCCTTCACCTCCAGTCATGGAACTTAGGATTTTCTTGTGCAGGCTACGGCCGACGCTCACCACACCAAAAATATTTGAACCAAGATTCAGCCCAATGAGAAGTTTGGACCCAAAAGGGGCAGTCTGCACCTACTTCTCCTGAAGAAGAGTGTTTGGCTGAAGATTCAGAGCTAAACACAGACCCTGGACTACAACGTAGAGGTCCCACCACACATCTGGAAGCTCTTAGAGCGCTTCCTCTCTCAAACCAATGCTGAACCTAGGCACCTTGGAGGGCACTTGAAGCTAACCAAAGCTAACAATAGGAGGAAGAAGTCAAAGAATTGGATCCCCTCCAAAGGTGCCCTTTAGGGTCTATTTATAGTTTTTCAAGTTTGGTCTGCACATAGTGAAATCTCACCTTTTGATTTTACTAAACGTACCCTCAATCGGCTTGACAATAGTCAAACTCTATTATTTGGAAAGGCTATTGACAGACACAAACAAGCATATCGATATATTGAAAATTCTTTAAAACAAGTCAATGATGATGTCTCGGCCTCCAAGGTTGGTGGCGGATGCCTGATGAAGCCGACACCCGCCCACCCTGCTCGCCTCTTGGGGCGAGTGAGGATCTGTCCTCCGACTCACCTGAGTGCTAATGAAACGAACACTCGCCAACCACTTGCTTCTCGCCTGGGGCGAGTGCGGACCTACTCTCCGACCCGACCCGCTCGAAGTGGCGAGCGCTTGATGAAGTTAGCACTCGCCTGCCTCTCACTCGCGGTCTGGAGCGAGTGTGGCCATGCCACCTGACTCGCTCCGCCAGCCGCACGCCTGCAGCCTTGGACGAGTGAGCCTATCACCTTACTCGCCCATTCGACTCGTCTAATGTGAGGACCCCAATTGCGCCTTGATCTTCCGTCTTTCTAAATTAATAATAGTATGCACAATAGCAATCCACATCAATTATAAATTAAACCAATAAAATTGAAACAAAGAAGTCTGAGTATTCAAAAACAAAATAAACGTAAATTAGCGCTAAATAAAAAACAAAAATTCTGCTCAGTAGTCAGTACTAAACTCATTCATCGCCCCCACAGATCCGCCCTCTAACCCCTACCGGATTCTCACCATAACACCCACGAAGCGGCCGCCGCCGCCGCCACGATCATCTCAGAGGAAAAACTCAGCTTCACCACCGTCGCAACCGAAATGTCGTCCTCCTTGTCGGCGACATTCTCCGGAGACTCTGCTGCCGGAGCAGGCACCGGAGTCTTTGGGGGAGATAGCGCCACAGGCGCAGGCACCTTCGCTACCGTCGGCGAAGTAGCATCTGCCGACGCTGGCGCTGGCGCTTCTGTAGGCGGTGTTGAGAAATCAGCGGACCCCGATTCCGGCGCCGTTGCCGGTGCATTGCCGAATAGCTCCATAGGGAGAAGAACTCTATCGATTATAAGAATGCAAACGGGAGTTTCGTCAAGCGCCGTGCGCGCAATGCGGGAAGAATCCAAGCCGGTGAGAAGCCTAACGTCGTCGCCTCGGGACGAGACGGAGATCTCGTAGTTTCCCGCGGCTCCTGAGGCCATGGTGGCGATCGGCCGATTCGCCGTCTTCAGAGAATCCTTTGGGGCGTAGGAGGCGACGGCGTGGTACTGAATCAACGCGACGAGATCTGCGCTGCTGAGCGAGTTCAGATCTGGAGCGCCTTTAGCTTTAAACGCCTCATCGTTTGGAGCGAAGAGGGTGAGCCCTTTTGCCCTAGCAGCCTGGAAGATCTTGATCATGCCGGTGGAGGATATCAGAGAGGCGAACGTGTTGCAGCCGGCGTTCTCGAGGACGGCGGTGATGTTTGCATCGACGGGAGACCCGTCCAATAAACCGTCAAACACGATCGGAGCAGAGATCTCCAGAACGGAAATGGTGTACGGGATCTGGCGGACGGATCTGGTGTAAAATGAGGCGAACTTGGATCCGGGGACGGCGGATCGGAAGGCGACGCGCCCGCCGCGGTAATCGGTGATGTTGACGAATCCCTGCTGGCCGATGGCTTCGCCGGTGGTCTGGTAGAGAGTGGTGGTGATGGCGGTGCCGCCGTCGATGTCGTGGAGCTTCTGAGGGTCGAAATAGTCTAGAAGGACGAGGAGACGCAGGGCGTTCTTAAGGGAGGAGGGGGTGTGGTTCGTGGCGAGGGCGGACATGGCTGAGTTGAGTAAGACGAGGCAGGTTAGACTCTGCCGGGAGTTCACCTCATCGGCGACCTCCGTTGAAGACATCAAGCTGTTCTGCATGCTGTAGCCGGGGAAGTTGTCGAGGATAGCGGTTATGTTGTGACATTTCGACGGCGAACACAATGAAGCCAGCGTCACCGCCGCCGCCGTGAAGAGAAGCGGATGAGGGAGGCTGCGCTTCGCCATTGCTCTGCTCCTTGTTCAAGGGGTGTTAGTGTAGTCAGCGGTCAGAGAGAACGGGACAGGGGAAAGAATATATATAAAGGGAACGTTTGTGTATTTTTCAAAATTAGTAAACCATGATTTGGTTAGAATTAATTATGATTACGGGAGTCAAGAATCTTCTAAACCAGTCTTGGCATTCTTTGGTAACGTACGAGGTGGTGGGCTGGAAGTTACGGGAAGATTCTTTTCCAGCACCACATATGCATGTAACAACTGTTGTGAAAAATGATAATACTACACTCATTTAAAACATATCAAAAATCATAAAAGTGGTCTCATTTAACAAAAAAATACCCGGCTTCCTAATTTTCCTAATTTTGTAAACCTAATTACAGGAGTTTGGTGTTTTTATATCGAGTGAGATCCACTTTTTGTGATTTTTTGGTATGTTTTAGGTGAGTATTATGTTTTCAACTGACAGGGAGCCGCTGTGTGTTCTCTGTAGACGTGTTTGAAAATCAAATCTAATAGCTATTCAATCGAATTCAAATCTAGTAGTTATTCAATCGAATTCAAATTTGACATAGATTTAGATTCAAAATTCTTAGAATATTCGGTGTCGGATTCGAATCTGGATTTGTCATGAAATATTATATTCAAATTTGAGTTTAAATTTAGATTCAAATTCAAATAAAGATTTGAATTTTATAATGTTTAAATATATAACTATAGCTGACCTCACTATAGTGGGATAAAGGATTGAGTGTTGTTGTAATTATATATTTATACTATAATAAAAGAGGAAAATACCTTTTGGCTAAACATTTATTTTCAAAAAAAATCTCTTTATTTAAAAAATCAGTTTTTAAATTTTAAGTATTTTTCTATTATTTTAAAAAATTAACTCTCATATTGACAAAATCTTCAGCCTACAATAAAAAATGTGTTCTCTCCATCTCTCGCAAATCCTCCGTGCATATCGCAAAAAATGAGCGATGAACGAAGTATAACACACATGGGTTTGTGAGGGGCAGAAGGGTTGTCGAGCCGAGACAATTTCGAGATATTGAGCGCAAGACACATAGCCCCCCTGTGCATTATTGTAGTTGAGGTACTGTCACGGTTGGCCGTAGGGACGGAATTTCGTGTCTGTCTCTAATATTCAAATATCATTATATTTAATATTTAATTATATTATAAATTTTATTTAACTATGTATTATACTATTCGCAGTGCTCGGATACTAACAGCCTCAATGCCATTTCATTGCATATATAGAATATTTTTATTCCACGGGCCCACACATTTGAAGGTGGGGGTCCACAAGCGTTTTAAAGGAGCCTAATGTGGGCCCACGCACATTTGAAACACAGTGGGGGTCCACAAGCGTTTTAAAGGCGCCTAATGTGGGCCCACGCACATTTGAAGCACAATTGCTCGACGCTTCCTGTTGAGTCCTTGGTTAACATCATCCCCTGAATGAGAAAAGACGACCTTTCGGTACGTTTTTGGGTTAAAATGATGAAAAATGAAGGGCAAAAATGGAATAAAAAATATGAAAGAAGTCCTTTACAAAAAAAAACGTAACAATATAAAATTCAAAAAAACCGAGAAACCACTTTCTCTTTCTTGAACTTTTAGGACACGCGGATGACATTTAATGCATTTAAATTGGTGAATTTCATGACAACATAAATGCCTCCAATTAAATAAAGTCTGTATTTGGTTTGGCCGCAGTGGGTGCATCTGGTGGGTCAAAACATCATTTTGGAATCGGAGGGAGAGAGGTGGGGTCGAAACGGAGCGGATCGAGACCGTCTCCTCCTTACTGCGGGTGCAAACGGAGCAAACGCCGCCACCGGCCGTTTGTTTACCCGCCGTCCGGCGGCGTTTGCTCCAAACGGAGGCCGCGAAACGCCGAACCAAACGAAGCCAAAGTCTATTATTGGTTTCTTTGAATTAGTGACAACGCTCGCGAAAGGACTCTGACCGTGACAGTCATTACTCGTATTGTTGGGCACATGATTGCACTCCTTATGGGGCTGTCAATGGAGAATAGTGTGCACCATCTAATATCATCGAGAACAAGCAACAGCAAGAGATTCTGAGTGCACATCGGGCAATTGAGAGCCTGCTCTGAACGCCGGCGAAGGCACATCATACAAAACAAACATTAGCATGTAGGATATATATGTATTTGTTAGGTCCATTACCCACAATGTTCCCTATATTGGATTTGAAGAGACATCTCCATCAACACTAAGATAATAGTTGTATTTGATGTTGTTTAAACTCATCATATGCATGATGTTTCTTGCAACAAGTTTAGACAGATTGTCTAAGTGATGTGACAGGTGGTCACAAAGTGAAGATACTGCAAAAACAGAAATTTGCCCAAGTCCACAGGTGTTGAGTGAGGTAAGCTCACTCAACGCCAGAAGTCAAGGAGCAATTGAAAATGCAGCTAAGTCCACAGACGTTGAGTATAACAAGCTCCCTCAATGCCAGAGGTAAGGAAGAATGCTGGCAAGCTGGAAAAGTGGTCAAGTACACAAGCGTTGAGTGAAGTCAACTCACTCAACGTCATACAATAAAAAGCTGTGATATAGGCTAAAGCAGTAAAAGTCTAAGGAGAAATGAGCAGAAAAGCGGCTAAGTCCACAGGCGTTGAGTAAATTCAACTCACTCAATGTCATACAACTAAAAGGTAAAATGGCTAAGTAGTTTGGCGTTGAGTGATGAAGACACACTCAACGCCATACAGCAAAAAGCTGTTCATCGAACTGAGTTCAGAATTCGTCGAACTGAGTTCAGAGTTCGTCGAGTTGAGCTCAGCTCGACGAACTCTGAACTCAGAGTTTGAGAATATGAGACAGAAAATTGGCCAAGACAAAAAGCGTTGAGTGATGAAGACACACTCAACGCTCTCGACGCCAGAGAAGCATGAAGATTTTGCCAAGACAAAAAACATTGAGTGAGGCTTGTTCACTCAACGCTCTCAACGCCAAGAGACTGTAAAATAAGCTAAGGTAAAAAAACGTTGAGTGAGGCTTGCTCACTCAACGTTTCAATGCCTAAAGGCAGAAAAGTTGCCCAAGTGTTTTGGCATTGAGTGTAGCTTACTCACTCAATGCCTAGATAGACAGAAATATGTCTAAGTGTTTTGGCGCTGAGTGAGGCTTTCTCACTCAACACTTATACTAATATTGGTTAATTTTTGGCTAAGTCCACAGCTGGTGATGTCAGCAAGTCAACTAGTCAACAAGATACAAATTAATGACGGGATGACTACAGTATGCGACAATTGTGGCCGCAGACCTACTGTACAACAGTTGACATTAAAGCAAGGTTGCTGTAACCATTAAATGTGTGGGTCCAACTGCTCAAAGGGTCGTTGGGTCATAATCAATAAAAGAGAAAGGCTTTACAGAGGGAGACAACTTTTGAGAGGAGCCATCAGGTCGTTTTTCTTCACCGCCATTGTTGTTGTGCTGAAGAACAAGAAGCTCAAGTCAGCAAGACGAAGAGCAAAAAAAAGTTTGCTGATAGTCTTCTTCATCGACAATCAGCAAGTTCTGAGTTAAACTCTGAGGAAAAGAAAGCAACCAAGGCCTAACCATAGCTACAAGATCTGTGGTCTCAAGAAAGATAGCTGGTGTCATTCTCACCTGCACTAGCAAGCAAGTTCAGAGTATTTATTTGAGGAAAAAGGAAGTAGCCAAGGGCCGACCCTTGTTGCAGCTCCTTCACAGTTCCAGCTATACAAGCAATAACCTGAAGATCTTTATCTGGAAGCTGTGAAGAGAAGAAAGCTTGAAGAAGCAGAGATCTGAAAGAAGGCTCAGGGGACTATTCCTCAAGAGTTAAAGTTAGAGCTGAATCACCTCAGTCCAAGAAAGAAAGAAGGGGCAGAACAGGGTTCTACAAGTTTCTTCCAGCACAAGTGTCCTTGTTGCTGTGAAAACGTTGAGCTGAGAAACCTTCAGCTCAGTTGCAGCTACTATTGTTGCAGTAACTTCACAGCTACAGCTGGAAATATCCCTGGTACTGTGAAGTAGAAGAAGTTATGACTAAGTACTTCTTAGTTCAGTAAAGGTAAACTCAGGAAATAATTTCTTGTAGTTATAGTTGGGCTGAGTTTATCTCAGTCAAGAAGCTTGACACAGAGAAACATCTCTTGTGTTATGAGTAACCACATAACCCACTTCCATCATGTAGGATCATGCTGGATCTGAGTTGTAGGGCTTAATAGCCTAAAGTAGGTGATTAATTAATCACTGAGCTATAGGTGCCTGAAAGGGCACTGAGGTAGGTACCTGCTGAGTACTGAGTTGCATGAGTGCTACAATACTCTAAGAGTAGAGCTATGCGCCTGAAACTGTAAGGCTGAGAAGCTTGAGCTGTAGGCCTTTGTGTAAGGCCGAGGTAGGTGGCTTGAGGGTCACTGAGTGTAGGAGCACTGCAGAGCTCTGAGGTAGGAACCTGTTGGTTCTTAGGTAGGTGTCCTAAAAGGGATACTGAGTGTAGGAACTTACTGAACTTCTGAGTGTAAGGCTGATGGCCTAAGGTGTAAGCTCAGAGGATCATATTTGGAGGAATTTGACCTTGCCTAACAAGAGTTAGAAAGGTGGGAGGGACAATGGATGTACCCTTGTTAGGGGAACCACTATAAATCTGTGTGTGCTGTTCTGTGTTGTTTTTTTATTGCAGGTTGCATGTCTTGAAAGCAGAATTGAATCGACTAATAAAGCACCTAAAGTAAGGAAAATAAAAGAGACTCACTAAGGATTAATAAACTTATTCACCCCCAGGTGATTTAGCTATCCTTCAAAACAAAGACTTTCAAGTGGTATTAGAGGGAAGTTGCTCAAAAAGGACTTAACAGCCTGAGTAGACCTCAAAGGATAGCTAAAAGGCTTGTCTTGTGGATTAAAAAGAGAATTATAAGGAGTGGAGCACAATGAAGCTTCAAGTCTGCACCAAGGAGAACTTTGAGACATGAAAAAAAAGGATCAGACAGATCATGGAAGCCAGTGATCCTAGAGTCTTGCCTTTGATTCAAAAAGAACCCTTCATTCCCATGAAGGTCTCTACATCAGATACATGTATCTAGAACCCAAAGAGTTATGCAGAGATGTCTGAAGATGAAATCTACTTGGTATCTATGGATAAGAGGGCACAACACATCATGGTAAGTGTCATGGATGAATCCACCTTCCAGATGTTTGTCCACTACAAGACAGCCAAAAAAATGTGGGATTCTCTCATTGACTATATGGAAGGGACAGAGAAAGTCAGTTTTTCTGACAGTGGTTCAGAGTCTGAAGAAGGAGAAGAAGCCTTCATTGGGCTACTTGATGCTATTGCAAATGAAGCAGAAGACAATCCAGATGCAACGATAGAGATTTGGGCCCCTCTGTCACAATCAAAAAATGATTCAGAGATGGATGATGAAGAAGAATGAAAGAGATGATATAGCTTTGATACCAATTGAAAGAAAAGGGAGTAGATCTGATTTACTCTAGAGGGGGGTGAATCGAGTAATTAAAACTTTTGACTGTTTTTAATTATATCAGAGTAATAAAATAGGTGATACTATAGTAGTAATATAAATAGAAAAACAGTAAGCTAATCTACTATATCACAACACAACAATCTAACACAGCAAAGCAAGAACAGAAAAAAAAGGCAACCAGACGACACAAGAATTTTATAGTGGTTCCCTAACCTGGGTACATCCACTCTTCTACCACCCTGGTAGGAATCCACTAGTAGGTTTTTGATCAGGTGACTGCCACCACAAGATCTATTTCCAGGGAGATCTCACAACACTTTAGGCTTTTGATCAGGTGTCTAAAAACTAAGGATAAATTTTTGAAGGGAGTTAATAAACCCTTTGTACAAGAGGAGGAGAGATATTTGATGGTGTCTTCTCTTTCTTTAATCAACAGAGAAGACTAGTGGATTGTTGTTGTCAAGGGCTCCTTCTGAAATCACTTGGAGCCTTGCTCAGGGTGTAGGTCTTCAGCCTTGTCTTGAAATGATATCCAGGAACTTTCTGACTGATTGAATGTTGTTGTACTTGAATGTTTCTAGAGAAGAAGTTAAAGAAGACTCTCGATCTTTGTTTGTTGTTCTTCTTCAGTAAGCACAAGTAGAAAACTGGTTGTTTTTTGCACAGAGAATTTTCTTGTTGGTTCTGAATGTTTTTGTATTCTCTGTATTATTGCTTGTTCTGTGTATGCTACTTGTCGACTGAAAAGAGAAAATCTCTTTTATATTCTCTATCGAATCCTCCTTTGAAATTTTGAATTACCAAGCATTGATTGTTGATTGCCTGGAGAATGAAATACGGCTGGAGAATATTGTCTTTAATGAGTTTCTCAACTGTCCCAATAAATTAAGCAAGTAATTAACCCTGATGAAAACCATAATTAATGCTGCCAATAACGACTATATTCGAGAAAATATGTGCATTAATTACTCACGAAATTACTGCTAAATAATATATGGAAATAAGGACAGAAAATAAGGAAAAACTCTAAGTCTGGTGCTGGACAGAAATCGTCGAGTTCTGAACAGATTTCGTCGACCGAAGATCCAAGTTCGTCGAGCTAAGAAATCCTGTTCGTCGACCTGAGCCTAGTGAACTGCACTGCGAATATCTTGCCAATTCTGCGGTCCAAGTTCGTCAAGCAGAGAATCTATCTTCGTCGAGCTGAGTTCAGCAAAAATAATCTGGAAAGAATCTGTTGAAGCTGAACACCAGACTTCGTCGACCTGAGCTCGAATATCGTCGAGCTCAACTCAGAGAATTTACTCTGAGTTCGTCGATCTGAGATCGACGATCGTCGAGCTGAGATCGACGATCGTCGAGCTGAGTTCGAAGAATTTCGAACTGATAATTTGAACTTGAATTCTTCTAAGTCTTGAGTCTCCTGATGTCTTCTGTTGGCTGGTCCATGAATGTTGAACCTAATGACTTAGCCTAAACTCTAGGACTCAAAGACTTGACCCTAACTATACAATATGGGTCAAACTAAACCTAATTAGTGAACCTAGCCCAAATCCAAACTAGGGATCCAACAATCTCCCCCTATTTGGGTAAGGTCACTAATATGAATAAAGGAAAATAATCACAAAGCAAAAATAAAATATCTGGCAAAAAATTTAAAAGATATCTAGCACATATGTCAGTAGCTTTGTGACAGTTTAAACAAATTGAGTTCAGAAATAAAAACTAAACCCAATATTCACTTTTTCTTCTTGGCCTTTTCCTTATCAGTTTTTTCAGAACTCTCAGAGGGTTGTCTGAATTTGATTTCTCTGTTGGGATTGACAGCTTCTCTTTTTGACATTATCATGTCAGCTGCTCCAATTATATTGAGAGAAGTGATTTTGGGAACTACAACCTCTGGATGCAAATTCATGTAATCATCTACATTGAAAAACTTATTTGCTTTATCATACCTTTTCAGTTCGTCTCTCCTGTAGGAAGACATGGTAGTGTACTGTGATGGAAAGAACACCTCAGCAATCATCAAAGCAACAACATAGAGCATTAAGTTCATAAAATATGACGAAGGGGCTTACCGACCCCGTAGCAATTTTTCATATAAAACGAGTGAAAAGAACAGGGTGGAAAACAAGTGTTAAACACTACCAACCCAAAGTGTAAAACGCACCAAGTACGTGAAAGTCTCATCAAGTCCTGCTCAACCCACAGGTGCAAAAAGGCAACCTATTTGCCTATTCCATCATCTTTATAACAAAAAACAACAATACTAGTGAAACATAAGCAGCGGTTAAGTTCGATTCCGCAAGAGTCTTTTGGTGGCGGCCCTAAAGTGAAACGCACCAATAAAAGCCAGCCCAAATCGGGACCAAAACGGTGCTCTACACCACAAAACAAAACCCAGTGGCCACCAAGGCTGAAACCACACCACCCCTTACTGAATCCTCACACAAATGCTCCTGCCATGGTTCACAATTCGCCTTGCAAAACTCACCATAATCCAAGATAAACCCGTTTCATTGCATCGTCCTCACTCATGACTACAAATTGCCCAAGTTATGTCAAACTTGATAGAATTTGGGTCTCTACTTCACCATAAGCGAACCCCACAAGTAACAACGTCGATTAAACACAACAAGCTCGCGAATCATATGAACAAAAAAGGTAACTAATAGAGAAATACAAGGTAAAACATGACAAAATGAGATGAACAATAGGTAAGCATATAGACTGGGAAATTCTTGAAAGACAAGATGATTTATGCTTGTGAGTCCTAAACAAAAGTAAGAGGAATTTAGACAAAAGTGCGGTGCAAAACAAGAAGAACAAGACAGGAAAATTGAAAGGGGAAAAACTAGCTAAACTTGCACAATCAAAGAACAAGAAAACAAGATTGGCAAGGGTGAAGAACACCGCTTTCCTGAACCGAGACGACACCGCGACGGCTGCTCCTCTCTTTCCTTCCCTTGCCTTTGCTTTTCTCCCTTGCTTTCACTTTGAGAATGAAGAAGAAGGTGAAGAAAGGGATAAGTGAGGAGAAAAAGCTCTTTTTCGGTCTAATCTCTTCCAGAACAGATCTGGACCATTTGATCCAGAATCAAAGAAATGAACGGCACAAAAAAACTGAAAAAATTGATTTTCGGCCCTGACACGCCCTGTGACACGCCCGTGTCACAGGCCGTGTCACTTAAGCGGTAGACAACTGCCTCACCTCGAAATAGTACACGACCTGTGACACGCCTGTGTCACAGGCCGTGTCACTGAACACGCCTATCGACACGGCCGTGTCACACGGCCGTGACACAGCCCACAGCACCCGCCAAACAACCCGAGAAGGACACGGCCTGGGGACACGCCCGTGTCCCAAGCCGTGTCACCCCTACTCGACACTCGTCGAGCGAATTTCGTCGAGCGAAGTTCGTCGACCGCGGGACACGCCCTGTGACACGCCGTGTCACAGGCCGTGTACCCCTTCTCTCGACACTCGACACTCGTCGAGTGAATTTCGTCGAGCAAAGTTCGTCGAGAGCGGGACACGCCCTGTGACACGCCCGTGTCACAGGCCATGTACCCCTTCTCTCGACACTCGACACTCGTCGAGTGAATTTCGTCGAGCAAAGTTCGTCGAGAGCGGGACACGCCCTGTGACACGCCCGTGTCACAGGCCGTGTACCCCTTCTCTCGACACTCGACACTCGTCGAGTGAACTTTATCACCGAAATTCGTCGAACACCCGGTACACGCCCTGTGACACGCCCGTGACACAGGCCGTGTACCCCGACACGCCCTGGGACATGGCCGTGTCCCAGGCTGTGTCACCCAAATGCGCTCCAGGTCCCCCTGCTACAAGAAACTGCACCCATTATTTTGGCACCTGAGGGGGTAAAAACCAGCAAACGCTTTTATCGACTAACTCCAAAATGCCATACAAATGCCATACAAACAACCCGTTTTGAGCAACACGACTCAGGCTCGAGAAAGTGCATGCATTCCCTAAGAGGCCTCACCGAGTCCCCACAAATAGGCTCCGGCTTGCTGGGGAACCGTGCAACTAGGCTACCAACACAGCCACTCAAAAGCCCGCGTGAAAACCATGCTCAAACAACGGTCAGAGCCAACGCAACGCCCATCAAGCGTATGCAATCATTCAACGAAAAAAAATCTGGGGCGTTACAGGGAGATGGACCCAACATGGCGCAGAGCTCGGTAATACCGAACCGACCTAATCAACTTGTTATTTTTCAATGTCCTAGATTCGGGGAAGGAGATCCCATAGATTTTCTTTACGAATTACAACTATATTTCAATTTTCATAATGTACGCCCGCAAGATTATCTCATTATAGCCACCTTACATTTAGACAAACCCGCTTCAAAATGGTATCAAGCCATGCTTAGAGACCACCCAGCATTGACGTTTCCCATGTTTGTCACCGCCCTACAAAAAAGATTTGGCCCATCTTGTTATGATGATCCAGCGGGAACCCTGACGAAGTTGCACCAAACCACCACCGTAAATGCGTACAAAACCGAATTTGAAGAACTTACTACTAAGGTACCAGGGTTAGCACCTTGGTTCCTAAGAAGCATGTTTGTATCTGGGTTAAAGACTAGTATTAAACAAATGGTTATGATACATCAGCCCCGAGAAGTTCATGACGCATATGCATTAGCTAGGGCTTTTGAAGAACAGGAAAAAGAAAATGAGAGGAGTTATAACGCAAAAAGAAATTTTTTAGGAAGTAACCTCAAGATTTTCCGATCCAAGCCTGAAAATACAAAATACCAGCCATCAAAAGACTAACTCCCGAGGAACTACAAGCTAAGCGAGAAAAAGGGTTATGTTATAATTGCGATGAAAAATACTATGCGGGACATATGTGTAAAGGAAAAGGGGCACTATTATATGTACAAGGAACTAAAGGGGAATGTCCTGAGTATGAAGATATATTCAAAGAAGATGAAAATCACGAAGACATTCCGGAATCCGCCGTTACCCTGCAGGCCTTAGTTGGTCAAACTCACACACACGGGTTAAGAATCACGGCCTTTTATAACCAACAACCCATAGAAACCTTCATTGATGGAGGAAGTTCCCTTAGTTTCATCTCCACACGAATAGCCAAATTTTTGCAAATACCCATGCGCTGCATTAAGAAATTTCCAGTTTACATGGGGAATGAGACGACCTCCATATGCAGTGGAATGTGCAGGGATGTAAAACTGCTCATACATGCCAGGGAATATATCATCAACCTCTTTCTATAAGACATCGAAGGGTCTGATGTAATTTTAGGGATTCGGTGGTTACAAACCTTAGGACCAGTAACCACTGATTATAATCAGAATACTCTGTCGTATACTGATTCGAATGGACAGTGACATTAATTGGACAAAAGAAAAACCAAATCAAAGCCATATCATCATCACAGTTATCCCGCTTAATGAGTTTACAACCCACTGCATATTATCTTGTCATCACCGCAGGAGAAGGAGAGGAGAGTAGAGAAACACAAACAGTAAGGGAAATTCAAAATAACAAACATCAAAACATATTGAAGGATTATGAACATCTCTTTAGGCAACCAACGGAATTACCCCCGAAAAGACTAATGGATCATAAAATTTTATTATTACCCAATTCCAGCCCATCCAGTATTAAACCATATAGGTATCCATATATTCAGAAAAATGAAATTGAGACAATGATCAAAGAAATGTTAGACAAAGGAGAAATTCGTCATAGCACCTCAAGTTTCAGTTCTCCAGTCATTCTAGTAAGGAAAAAAGATGGAGGGTGACGTTTTTGTGTGGATTATCGAGCCTTAAATAAGCTCACCATTAAAAATAAGTTTCCAATTCCAACAATAGACGAACTACTCGATGAATTATATGCTGCCAGATGTTTTTCTAAATTGGATCTCAGATCCGGGTACCATCAAATTAGAATGGCGGAGGAAGATGTCCATAAAACAGCTTTTAGGACGCACCATGGCCATTATGAATTCAAGGTAATGCCCTTTGGCCTTTCAAATGCGCCCTCAACATTTCAAGCCTTGATGAACAACATTTTTCAAAATCATCTTCAAAAATTCAGTGTAGTATTTTTTGACGATATTCTCATTTATAGTAGTTCGGAAGGTGAACACGAAGAACACCTTAAACTAGCATTGGAAATTATCTCACAAAATAACCTGTTTCTTAAACAGAATAAATGCAGTTTTTTTTCATCCAAAATAAAATTTTTGGGGCACGTTATTTCACAGGGGCAAGTAACACCCAATGAGGGAATTATTAAAGCAGTTAAGGATTTCCCTGTACCTAAAACCCAGAGGAACGTAAGGGCCTTTCTGGGACTCTCTGGTTATTACAGGAAATTCATACAGAATTACGCTACCATAGCTCACCCTTTGACTGAACTCCTTAAGAAAATACCTTTTTCCTGGACAACATCAACACAACAGGCCTTTGAGAGACTAAAATAAAAACTAATAACCATTCCCATTTTAACACTACCCAATTTCAACGAACCCTTTACCATTGAAATTGACGCCTCAGGAATCGGCATAGGTGCAGTTCTACAACAGGACCGTAAAACCATATCATATTATAGTAAAAACATTATCCCCCCTAATGCAAAGAAAATCGACATATGAAAGAGAAATGTATGCGGTATCCACCGCAGTGGCCAAATGGAGACAATATCTACTTGGACATCATTTTACCATACTCACAGATCATCAAAGTCTCCACCACATGCTTACACAAGAACTTCATACACCAGAACAACCAAAGTTCATAACCAAGCTACTCGGATTCTACTATTCTATCAAATATAAGTCGGGAAAATTAAATCTCGTAGCCGACGCATTATCACGTGTAAACCATGACTCTGACCAATCTAATACCATGAGTCTCCAGACAATCTCCATTCCCAATTCACCCCTGCTGGAGGGATTCGAAGAGGATTATAGACATGACCCGGACATATTAACCCAGTTCAATAATGTTAGGATGCAGCCACATTTATTCCCAGAATGAACAATCTAGGGCAACTACTTATATTACAAGCATAGACTCTACATTTCAGTCAAATCGAAACTTAAACAAATCATTCTACGAGAGGCCCATGACTGCCCCTTGGGAGGGCATTCAGGAATTAAACGTACCTTGCATAAGTTACTAGAACAGTTCCATTGGAATAAAATGAAGGAAGAAATAACTCAGTATATAAATCAGTGTGAGTTATGTCAGAAAGCTAAACCAGTGAGCCACAGACCATATGGTTTGCTCCAACCATTACCAATACCATTAAAATTATGGGCTGATGTGACTATGGACTTCATTACACATCTACCCTGATGGAGGCGACGGCCCTCAATATGACGATGGAGGCGATGACCCTCAACATGACGTCGATGGTACTGACACGCTTACGGATGATGGTGCGTCTCCGATCAAAGACGCGCATCGCCGCGACAACCAATTTGATAAACGCCATCGCCGCTACAATCTCCGGCTGCAGCGCCATAATAATTAATTAATACTTATAAATATTCTCTTATAAGTATTAATTAAATATTTGCATGTTTTGTTTAATTGCACTTTTGTTGGGACAATATTTAATCTTTGTTATTGGGCTGCATGTAGCCGTTTCATTTTGTAAGCCTATAAATAGGCCATTATATGGGATAATCATTCATTGAATGAAAATTTGAAATTTGAACTCCTAAAATTGGAATTCCCTCCTTCTTCTCTCTTTCCTTCTCTCTTCCTAGCCAAAAGAGGCATCCCCCCTCTCAAATTTTCACCCCCCTCCTTCTCTCTTCATTCTACCTTCTTCTTCCCTCTTGTTACCCCACAACCTTCACGATTTCCCTCAACCCTCTCTCTACTAGTCGGCCATCATTGGAGGAGAAGATCTGATTGAAACAACTAAAGGCTTGGGTGATCTTCTACGGCGCAAAGCGGAGAAGACGAGCGAGTTTCTTCATTCTATTGGAGCACCTTCCGTGGAGTACAAAGGAGAGTGATCATTTCTAGTGGATCCAACATCCCGGATCTATTTTTTCGAGAGGGGTAACGAAACTTCTACTCAAGAGTTTTTCTTTTCTTAGATCGTTTTTGTGGTGGACGATTTTAGCGTGATTTTTCGAAACGAATAAAATTTCGCTGAGTTTTTTTTGATAGATCTGTGGTTTTCGTTTGACTTTCCGAATACTATCAAGAGGATTGGCGATCCTTGTTATTTCTTGTTGGGGAAAGATCAACCGTTTGCGAATCAGGATTTTCTTGGTAGATCTTTCTTTGGTACAACATCGCTCGAACGGACGCGAACATTCGTCCTTTATTTAGCTTGATCGGATCTCGGCCTTTAGCCGTGGTTTGATCTCCAAACGGGTTGGCTATCCGTACGTTAGCGCGAAAGATAAATAAAAAAATAATATTGTGCTGCTGCGTTTCGTTGTTGTGCGGAAAAGAGAGCGTGTGAGCGTGGCGAACGTAATCCTACGTCATCCGTGTAGGCTCTTAGGATGGTGCTACATCAACTTTAAAGTTGATGTAGCACCATCCTAAGAGCCTACACGGATGACGTAGGATTACGTTCGCCACGCTCACACGCTCTCTTTTCCGCACAACAACGAAACGCAGCACAATATTATTTTTTTATTTATCTTTCGCGCTAACGTACGGATAGCCAACCCGTTTGGAGATCAAACCACGGCTAAAGGCCGAGATCCGATCAAGCTAAATAAAGGACGAATGTTCGCGTCCGTTCGAGCGATGTTGTACCAAAGAAAGATCTACCAAGAAAATCCCGATTCGCAAACGGTTGATCTTTCCCCAACAAGAAATAACGAGGATCGCCAATCCTCTTGATAGTATTCAGAAAGTCAAACGAAAACCACAGATCTATCAAAAAAAACTCCGCGAAATTTTATTCGTTTCGAAAAATCACGCTAAAATCGTCCACCACAAAAACGATCTAAGAAAAGAAAAACTCTTGAGTAGAAGTTTCGTTACCCCTCTCGGAAAAATAGATCCGGGATGTTGGATCCACTAGAAATGATCACTCTCCTTTGTACTCCACGGAAGGTGCTCCAATAGAATGAAGAAACTCGTTCGTCTTCTCCGCTTTGCGCCGTAGAAGATCACCCAAGCCTTTAGTTGTTTCAATCAGATCTTCTCCTCCAATGATGGCCGACTAATAGAGAGAGGGTTGAGGGAAATCGTGGAGGTTGTGGGGTAACAAGAGGGAAGAAGAAGGTAGAATGAAGAGAGAAGGAGGGGGGTGAAAATTTGAGAGGGAGGATGCCTCTTTTGGCTAGGAAGAGAGAAGGAAAGAGAAGGAGGGAATTCCAATTTTAGAAGTTCAAATTTCAAATTTTCATTCAATGAATGATTATCCCATATAATGGCCTATTTATAGGCTTACAAAATGAAACGGCTACATGCAGCCCAATAACAAAGATTAAATATTGTCCTAACAAAAGTGCAATTAAACAAAACATGCAAATATTTAATTAATACTTATAAGAGAATATTTATAAGTATTAATTAATTATTATGGCGCCGCAGCCGGAGATTGTAGCGGCGATGGCGTTTATCAAATTGGTTGTCGCGGCGATGCGCGTCTTTGATCGGAGAGGCACCATCATCCGTAAGCGTGCCAGTACCATCGGCGTCATGTTGAGGGCCATCGCCTCCATCGTCATGTTGAGGGCCGTCGCCTCCATCAATCAGCTCAGTTGGTGATGAGAGCTGTTAGGAAAGCTCTTTATCAAGGGGGTTGTGGGTTCGAGAACCCGCCTCAACATCCCGCCGCGCTGAGAATAGGTGCGGTCATGAGTGAGGTGCTTGGGCTGCAGCCCGGTAGTGATCGTCGGACGTGTTCCTCTGGCTGCGCCAGAGCGGGGCGGCTCTGGATCGCTGCATCATACCCCCATCTAATTCCTTTACCATCATCATGGTCATAGTGGATAGACTCTCTAGAGCAGCCCATTTTTCTCCTATCAAAGGACCTTTAACGGGTCCTAAAGTGGCTAACGCTTTCTGGGAAGATGTAGGCAAACTACACGGTATCCCTGAATCCATAATTTCTGACAGAGATACCATCTTCCTAAGTGATTTTTGGAGGGAACTTTTTATCAAACAAGGAACCATATTAAGGTATAGCTCCGCCTATCATCTAGAAGCTGACGGATTGACGAAGAGAGCAAATAGATGTGTAGGACAATATTTATGTATTTTTGCTCACGATACACCAAATAAATGGTCTTATTTTCTTAACCTAGCAGAATATCATCATAATACAGCATTTAATGCGTCGATCAGTGTTGAAACCAAAAACTTGGTCTCTGTGGAGTTCGGGGTCCCTAGAAAGGGGTGACCTCACACCTACTACACTCAAGAGAATGTCACAGACCAAGGGATCAAGAAGCTAAGAACAGACCCTCGGCTCTAGCGCGGAGGTCCCACCTCACACCCGGAAGGCTACCTGAGCACTTCCCCTCCCTAGCCAATGCTCGAGCTAGGGTGCCCTGGAGGAGCTCTCTCCACTCTACCAAGAAGAAGCTAAGGGAGGAGGAAGCCAAAAAAGAATCGCCCCTCTCCAAGGCATCCAAGGGGGTCTATTTATAGTTTTCCAAATCCCATGGACCAAAATGATCGAAATACCCTTATGCCCAATACACCTCGGGCCAATAGAAAACAGCCACGCCGGGGGGTAAAGGGGTAATCCCCCCCGAGGGCAAGACAGTAAAATCAAGGGGCAAGGGCAAGAAGGCTGGGCAAGCTGGCGGCCTGCGAGCTGGGGCGGCCTGCGAGCTGGGGCGGCCTGCGAGCTGGGCGGCCTGCGGGCTGGGCGGCCTACGGGCTGGGGCGGCCTGCGAGCTGGGCGGCCTGCGAGTTGGGGCGGCCGGCGAGCTGGGCGGCCTGCGGGCTGGGGCGGCCTGCGAGCTGGGCGGCCTGCGAGCTGGGGCGTCCTGCGAGCTGGGCGGCCTGCGGGTTGGGTGGCCTACGGGCTGGGGCGGCCTGCGAGCTGGGCGGCCTGCGATCTGGGCGGCCTACGGGCTGGGGCGGCCTGCACGAGACGGGGCAAGGCGAGCTGCGGCCTGGCGAGCTGGCCTACTTGGCGAGCTAGCCTCCTCGGCGAGACGACAGCCTGGGCGAGGCGGCGGTCTGGCGAGACGGGGCAAGGCGAGCTGCGGCCTGGCGAGCTGGCACAACGGCTTAGGCGGCCTGGGGCCGGGCGGAGGCGGCTTAGGCGGCCTGGGGCCGGGCTGAGGCGGCTTAGGCGGCCTGGGGTCGGGCTGAGGCGGCTTAGGCGGCCTGGGGCCGGGCTGAGGCAGCTTAGGCGGCTTGACCGACTTCTCAAGAGTGCCTTGGGGGGAGAAATATTTTCTCCCCTACTAGTATGTTTCCAAGCCAGGGCCAAAATTGGCCACCGAGAGTGCAAAATCTCCAAAAAGCTTAAAAACTAAGCACGCTTCATTTAGGGTCCACTCTTCGCGAATACGGGGTTGTACACAATCCCCGCTCTTTTCAAGGTTGGCACAAGCTCGGAAAGAAACATCCAACCCAACGTATTCGCGGAGTGTAACTTCCCCGAGGGGTCAACCTGTCATGCCAGCTATGGGAGCCTGGGTGGCGAGACCTCCTCTGGGTGAAAACACTTAGCCTCCGCGAGGGGTCAACCTGTCAAGCCAGCTAATGGGAGCCTGGGTGACGAGACGGCCTCGGGGTGCAAACACTTACTCTCCACGAGAGGTACCACCGGCCCTGCCAGCTAGTGGGAGCCTGGCAGCGGGACCACCTCGGAGCAAAGGGACTTACCCTCCACGAGAGGTACCACCGACCCTGCCAGCTAGTGGGAGCCTGGCAGTGGGACCGCCTCGTAGCAAAGGGACTTGGGCTACCACG
Organism: Platanthera guangdongensis; assembly: GCA_039583875.1. NCBI lineage: Eukaryota > Viridiplantae > Streptophyta > Magnoliopsida > Asparagales > Orchidaceae > Platanthera > Platanthera guangdongensis. The sequence continues at coordinate 223,085,968 of CM077163.1, read as the reverse complement.
AGAGATCAACCTACCCAGCCAGCTAGTGGGAGCCTGACGGCGGAATCGTCATCGGAGCAAAGGACTTGGGCTACCACGAGAGATCAACCTACCCAGCCAGCTAGTGGGAGCCTGGCGGCGGAATCGTCATCGGAGCAAAGGGACTTAGGCTACCACGAGAGATCAACCTACCCAGCCAGATAGTGGGAGCCTGGCGGCGGAATCGTCATCGGAGCAAAGTACTTGGGCTACCACGAGAGATCAACCTACCATGCCAGCTATGGGAGCTTGGGTGGCGAGACCTCCTCTGGGTGAAAACACTTAGCCTCCCCGAGGGGTCAACCTCGTAGCAAAGGGACTTGGGCTACCACGAGAGATCAACCTACCCAGCCAGCTAGTGGGAGCCTGGCGGCGGAATCCTCATCGGAGCAAAGGACTTGGGCTACCACGAGAGATCAACCTACCCAGCCAGCTAGTGGGAGCCTGGCGGCGGAATCGTCATCGGAGCAAAGGGACTTAGGCTACCACGAGAGATCAACCTACACAGCCAGATAGTGGGAGCCTGGCGGCGGAATCGTCATCGGAGCAAAGTACTTGGGCTACCAACATCCAACACAACCTGTCATGCCAGCTATGGGAGCCTGAGTGGCGAGACCTCCTCTGGGTGAAAACACTTAGCCTCCCCAAGGGGTCAACCTGTCAAGCCAGCTAATGGGAGCCTGGGTGACGAGACGGCCTCGGGGTGCAAACACTTACTCTCCACGAGAGGTACCACCGGCCCTGTCAGCTAGTGGGAGCCTGACAGCGGGACCACCTCGGAGCAAAGGGACTTACCCTCCACGAGAGGTACCACGGACCCTGCCAGCTAGTGGGAGCCTGGCAGGGGGACCGCCTCGTAGCAACGGGACTTGGGCTACCACGAGAGATCAACCTACCCAGCCAGCTAGTGGGAGCCTGGCGGCGGAATCGTCATCGGAGCAAAGGACTTGGGCTACCACGAGAGATCAACCTACCCAGCCAGCTAGTGGGAGCTTGGCGGCAGAATCGTCATCGGAGCAAAGGGACTTAGGCTACCACGAGAGATCAACCTACCCAGCCAGATAGTGGGAGCCTGGCGGCGGGAATCGTCATCGGAGCAAAGTACTTGGGCTACCACGAGAGATCAACCTACCCAGCCAGCTAGTGGGAGCATGGCGGCGGAATCGTCATCGGAGCAAAGGACTTGGGCTACAACGAGATATCAACCTACCCAGCCAGCTAGTGGGAGTCTGGCGGCGGAATCGTCATCGGAGCAAAGGACTTGGGCTACCACGAGAGATCAACCTACCCAGCCAGCTAGTGGGAGCCTGGCGGCGGAATCGTCATCGGAGCAAAGGACTTGGGCTACCACGAGAGATCAACCTACCCAGCCAGCTAGTGGGAGCCTGGCGGCGGAATCGTCATCGGAGCAAAGGACTTGGGCTACCACGAGAGATCAACCTACCCAGCCAGCTAGTGGGAGCCTGGCGGCGGAATCGTCATCGGAGCAAAGGACTTGAGCTACACAATCAAACCTTGCCAAATCCTACGTCCTCAAACGGGGAAAATAGATGGGTTACATGATCCCCCCGACTCAGTTGGTCGGGGGTTAGACTCATTACAAGATAAGATACATACAGGACTCTGCCGGGGCGAGGCTTCCTCAGGGGGTCTGGGCCGGTAGTCGCCATCCGCTTCCTCCTTGCCGGACACTTCCATCCTGCTCAGGCTCTCCATGACCTTCTCCATCTCTCTGCCTTGGCCAACCAAGAGATGGTGTTGACGGCCGTGACGTAGCACTGCCTTGCCATCCAGGAGTCTCCCTTGACTCTGACCTGGATCCCTCCTGAGCTGAACTTGAGGCATTAGTGGAATGAAGATGGCACGCAACGGAAGGCGCTGATGAGGGGTCTTCCAAAGATGGCGTTGTAGCTGCTTGGAGCGTCAACAATGACGAACCGACAGTTCCTCGAGACTCCTCCTAATTTTACTTGGAGCCCCACTCCACCCTCGACCTCCTTCCTCTCTCCTGAGAATCCGAACAGGGGTCCGTCCGAGGCCAACACCCTCCTTGGCTCCACCTTCATCTCGTCAAACGCCTTCTTGAAAATGACGTTGACGGAGCTTCCATTGTCAACCAGGATCCGGGAAACGGTGTAGCCTTCGATGGCTGTCTGGATGACCAGCGCATCACAGAACGGATCCTCATGATCCGGTAGGTCCTTCACCGAGAAGGTGATCTTTTCCTCTGGGGGCGGGGTCTGGGAGGTTGAGGCGACGCTCCTTCGGTACATGACATGGAGGCTTGCCTTCCGAGTGGCCTCAACCCCCACTCCACTATGGATCACTCCTATACCGCCTCGGGTTCCCACGTCGACCCGGTCCTCACATATATCATCACCCCCTTCTCCGGCTAGAACCTCTTCTACCCGCACCGGTTGCTGCGGCTGGGCAGGGCCTCTCTCCCCCCTCACCTCCAAGAACTCGGGGCAGGTAGCCGTGGCATGCCCCTCCACCTGGTGGAAGTCGCAGTACAGCAGCGCTCTTTCTCCCCTCTTTTGGCGGGCTGCGCGCTCTCTCCTGTTACCTCTTCCTTCTCCTATTGCCAAGGCTTGCTGCGGTGGGGGTAAGAGTTGCCTTGGGGCTTGCCTCTGGAAGTTATACCTCCCTTGGCCCCCGTGATAGTTCCCCCCTCCTTGGATGAGAGCTTTTCCTGGACCTTGGGCAGGTCCTCCCTGCTGCCTCCAGCCTGGTTCCGGACCCTCTGTCCTTGGAACCCCTGAGCTCTCTGCTCCTCTCTCCTTCTTCCTTCCTGATGCCTTAAGCCACCCTGCTCTTTGACTCCACCTCCGTCAACTTTTCCAACCTCTTGACAAATGCCGGGTTGGCTGCCTCCATGGCAATCTCCTCGGCCGCCCTTTCCATCAACTCCTTGAAGGAAAGGGGGCCTTCGGGTCAAGCTCATCTTGAAGAAGCCCTCCTTTAGCAACGGTGAAGGCCATCTGGAGAGCATCTCAATGGACAGACTCCTGCTGACTACTCCAAGACTCCTCCTCTTGGAACCTTGTTAGCGTAGCGGGCTCAAGTCCTCG